>JAZAYU010001303.1:0-61064 GCA_038501625.1 Corbicula japonica
GAGCGTGCAAAAATTTCGTCTGATGATAATACGTCGATTAAAGAAGAATGTCTAATGTTAACTGTACATTTATTCAGTTTCAATAAAATACCTCTTGTAGAGTTAGTACTAATGACGAATAAATGTTATTTAAATACAATAAATGAAAATAATGACAACTTGTTACAAGAGCGAAATCTACCAACTTTTACGTAAATTAACTTAAAAAAGTGTCCCTCCCGAGTATTGAACCCGGGGCATACGCTTGAGAGGAGAGTGTGATAACCACTACACCAAGGCGATTTGAATGTCTGGACTTGAAATTAACAATCAGTATCAAAGGAACTAGAAAGGAACCAGTAAGAACCAGAAATATCTGCACTTCTCTGTCGTTTTACACTGTGTATTGTACTCGAGTGTTTACCTGACACCCATGAATATTCCATATAAAATCGTATTTAAGCCATCAATTGACTTAACTTGTTATTTATACCGTAAATATCTTTTTCTCCAATACAATTATCGCTTTTAAAAACGAAAATGCCCGAACATATAAGTGCCATGTAAATACTAACACACAATATAAAAATCGTTACGGTAATCATTAACGAGACCCACTAATAACCAATCAAAATAATCTATTTGATTTTCCCGCTGCATAATAAGTTTTATTTACAATATTTCATTGGTCAAAAAACTAGGTCAAAAGTGAGCTTAGACAGCTAACGCCGAAAAAATATCTTTAATACATTAGCCTTACTAAACTGTACTGAAATCAACATTCAAGTTTAAAATATATGTGTATGTGTGTTTTAAAAACCGTAAAATTTTGTGATTCATTCTTTCAGTAAATGTTACAACATTCTAGAGTTTTACCCATAGGAATACCAAAAGTATACTTGATCGTAGTCATTTTAAGTAATATTAAATACAAAATATATGGTTTTATTTTTAACAATTATGTATATCAGGAATTGGCAAGGCCAGAAACGATAAGTTTGATATTTTGTGCCCAAGGTTATAAAACTGAGCATAGAAACCAGTCTCAAATCTCAAGCATCTGATTGGCTGAAATGGCGACCAGTCGCCATTTCAGCCAATCAGATGCTTGAGATTTGAGACTGGTTTCCAATCTCAGCTTTACAACCTTCAGTCCTGGTATTTGTCGTGTTCGGAGGGTTTCAAAGTTTTAAGATCCTTTTCCATCTAGTTATAAAATGATTAATTAAAATACAGGTATATGTCTGCTATCGAAATGTTTGACAATTAGGTATCGGTTCAATCAAGTTCTTTGAATATTCACTCATTAAATAGTTGACTTAAATGTCATCAGATTTTAAATGTAAATGCGGAAACGAGTAATGTTTAAGAAAACTTAAATCTAGTTGTAACATTATTTTAAGCTAGTTTACAATAGTACAATAATTAAATCTTTAATTAGTTGTGAGGAGTACCAAATGATTAATGACAGACAAAGTTTATTGGCAGTGTTTGTGTGCAAAGTTTCGGTTAGTAGGCACCATACATGTTCATAAGTTTTTCTAATATTAAATGACTATCTGGGTGTCTAAATCATGTAAATATCAGGTTGATTCCGTAAAACACCGTATTTTAAACGTGGGATCAAATTATAATCAAGTATTTTACAATTATTTAATAGTTTATTCCTCTTCTGCTTTACCAATGCATTAGCTCTAATTATCGCCATCAAAGTAAAATATTGATAATTGTGCACAAGGTTAAAACATGTTAATTCACCTTTGTTTATAACATGAAATTTAAGCATAAATAACGTAAGAACAATAAAGTGTTTTCGTTGAATTGTCTGTTATTTTCCACTAGTCTGATGCATGAGTTTGACGTCAGGGGTCAGTTGTGTACAACTTGAAACATCTAACACAACGATTAAATTTAATTGCAATGGAAAACATATTTGTTTACAAACGTTATTGTGATTCAAACATGACATTAATATAACTAATAGTCTTTGTGAAAATGATTTGAACGAAATTCTATATTTTTATGTCAATGAAAACATTAATAATAACACTTTTGTAGCAATTATGTAATACATATATCACCAGGTGTTGTTGTTGTGCTAACTGTTTAATAATGACAGCGAGTACTTCAACAATTACATTAAATGAGGCAGTTTATCTCGATCCGATAAAAAGTCACTGTCGTTCGAAGTATGTTGGTAGTGATTTATTATTGAATGTTTTTATTAAATGTTCAATTGGTTGTTGTTGTTGTTGTTGTTATGCGGTAACCCCTAGGCGGCATGGGCAGTAATATGCATTACCATTACTGCCCATGAACAGGCTCAAACAAACCGAGCCTGCAATGTTTCATATTTGTCGTGTTCGGTGACTTACATAAAAGTTCCCTTTTTATCTATTTTACTATATGTTAGCTCTCTTTTCATTCGTTTTTTTGTGGTATTTTATTAGTTGTTCATTTTTGTTCGCTTGTGTAATGTTCATTATTGTGTTTCTTTTTTACTTCTCGGGTTAGAACATCCTTGACAATGTTTTGTTGTTTTTAGAGGTTACAGTGTACGAATATAACATTGCCTCATTGAAATTGAAATTGGTCGTTTTATAAACCATGCTCTCTATTCCTCTATTCTTCTTGATTGTGTGAAGAGGCTGTGTCTTTTGAATGTGTCAATTCCTGGTATGCACTTTTTTCAAAAAAATAAAAATAAGCCAATGGAAACGATTATAAACATTTGAATAAATTAAGATAACTGTCTTGCGCACAGATAAGTCTTGTTAATAAAAAAACTTAAAAAGCACGTTAGCAATCGTCACTATAATTCCCATCGGTTACGTTTGCTAATTCAATTGCGTCTCAGCTAGATTAGTTAGGTTACTCAGAAATGTATTTTTATATCTTAATATAAATACCTCGAGATAGTTTCGATTTTTTCTGTCTTGATTTGTTAGTTAAATAAAACATCTCATCGTGACAAAATATTAAGATGATCGTTAGGCAATTGGCTGTTCAAGTATGGATATGCAAGATTTGGAAAACGTGCAACAATATAAGGTTATATTCGCAATGGCCCGAGATTTCGAATGAGACTTATACCGGTGGCTGCAAAGCGTACATAATTAGTTCCCTATCATATGGATGTTTTGATATTATTTAATTTTCAAAGCAATTGTGAATCTTTCATTAACAAAAAATCCTCTCAAAATCGCTGTGGACAATGATACTGCTATAAAGAAAACAAAAACGTCATTACTGCTGTTTTTCCCTAAATTTAATCAAATCAACTGAGTTGTTTAAGAAAGAAACATCATTCCTCTAAAACAATCTTGCGGACATTGACATTTCTTTTAAGAAGATAAAAACGGCGTTTCAATTTTTATGCGTGATACAATCATCGTCTTAAACACACTGTTTTTATTTTGATGCCAACAACCGACGTATTCTGTAGACAATTTAAATTTATAAGCTTATATTTCAAAAAGGAGAAAAAAACAGAGCAATAAATTTCCTCATTTGACGTTTAATGAGTATACTTGCTTGCTACAAGCAGTGGCGTTTAACGTTCAATGAACTATTCTATATTACAGAGAGGTTGAGGGGTACGATTAACAAGATATTGGCAGCAGGGTTAAATTTTATAAAACTGAGATTGGAAACCAGTCTCAAATCTCAAGCATCTGATTGGCTGATATGGCGATCAGTCTGGTCTCCATGCTCAGTTTTAAAACCATGGGCACAGGTGTGACAGAAAGTGCTTGAACCCGTAAAGTTCTTTTACTATAACTGGAATATGGCGTTTATCACAATTGCCAAACATTAAAGATCTAGACCAATCTGCACTTCCGCGTCTACACTGTTCGCTTTGGATTTATATATTCATTTCTGAGTGAAAAGCGATAAGTTCAGATCCAGTTCATACTGCACGGATTTGCAAGCTGATCTAGACCTGTGCCCAAGGTTATAAAACTGAGCATGGAAACCAGTCTCAAATCTCAAGCATCTGATTGGCTGAAATGGCGACTGGTTGCCATTTCAGCCAATCAGATGCTTGAGATTTGAGACTGGTTTCCAAACTCAGTTTTATAACCTTCAACCCTGAACTGGTCGCAAATTGGATGACAATAGTATCCATGGAGTAAAAGCGTAAGATTTGCGAAAAGCCTACATAAATATTCAAACCTCACTCCACCTTAGTTCGTGATAAACAAAGAGATGGGCAAAAGGGGATTGGTAATTTAGCTTGCATAGCGATGTAGAATATCAGACTTCTAACTTTTTCTCTGTTTTTTTCGGACACCTTTTCCTATGCAATGAGATAATGACAATCATTGCGGTAAACCTTTCTTTTGAACTGAATGATCTTTATTAAGAAATCTGGGAAGTGTTGTTTTATTTATTTTGAAGCACTTTGCATAATTATTGTTTAGTTTTTTTAATGATACCCTATGTATCTCTTGGCATGCGAAAAAGTAGTTAGGTTCCGGAGTTACGTTAAAGAAGTGTCGTTGCTTTGCATTTACATGTATTTCATTAAATGAAATGTATCAACCTTTTAAGACGCACTCTCTTATTGCAAATTTATTCACCAATTGAATGGAAAAAAGAAAAAGTAATAAAAATCATAAGTTTCATCGTTTACTTCAAGGCAGATATTAAGTATTAGCCGGTTCAATCACTCATGCAATGCCTTCGTGAACTATCTTTCAAATGTTCCTTATTTGAAATTGAAATATACTTACTTTACAATACGGTCGACCAGTCTCTGAGAAGTATTGATCGCACGCCTTCAAGATCTGCTGCTTGCTATCGATTTTTGTCTTCACTTATATAAGCACATTACAATTCCTCGTTAACAATTCTTATTGAGCGCGCTTCGTTCGCTAGTCGTATATAGTTATTATGCTGGTATGAATGAACGGTAAGGAACTAGGAGAAAATATCGATATCAACGCATTGCAGGAAGTTTTTATGACAGACTTAAACAAATAGAGGGATTGGTCTAGTTAAGAAAGTGGCTCGAGGGAATGCGAGTTTTGGTTTGATTGCTTATAGACTTTTTAGAGAAGAGAATCAAGCGCTTTCGGAAAAGCAAAAAGGAAAACGCAAAGCTGAAAGTATTTTTCTGTGAAGGAATAAATTAATCGTTTACAATGCAGCTGAATGTAAATAAAATATCCTCTGCGCATTTGAAACAGATAATGGATTCTAAAGCGTCAAATGTGCTTTTGTTGGACTTCCGGTCATTTCTGTCTTACAACAGCGAACACATTAAAGGTGCCATCAATGTATTTTGTCCGTCCATTTTAAAGCGACGATTTGCTACAACAGGCTGTCTCAGGTTAGAAGCGGTGGTTACCCCGGAAACGAGGAAGAAACTTCGGAACGGAGAATTTACTACACTTGTCCTTTATGACAACGACGATACTGTTCGGGACAACTCGGACCTTGCAATTGTACTTCAGGGATTAAATAAAGACAATTATATGTTCAAAACAGCTTCTATTCTAAAAGGTACTTATCTGCAATGTTTTTTTATTGAGCATTGTAATGATTAAACATGTTTTATAAATTGTCACCAAGAGCATTAAAAGGCAGAGGGTTTGAAACATGCATTATTCGGTATAGGAACCCAAAGACTGGGTTTCAAAATATCGTTATACGCATTAATCGTGACTTGTTAAAATATAAACATTGAGTTGGCAACATGTTGTTAGTTAATAGTCGCCATTTGAATGCTGACAACGATTACCAGAAGGAAAACTAGAGAAGGAATGCAAGGTCACTTTCTTTGGTTTCTTGAAAAGTTTATACATAATGTTTGATTGATGTTGTAACATTACGTTATGCATTTGTTTTTTAGGCGGTTTTCATACATTCCATTCCCGATATCCTCACTACTGTGTTGGCCAAAAGAATTCACGTGACAGTCTTGCAAGGGATAGCCTCGTGGACCTGACACTAAAATTATCGCCGGCAACACCCCGTGTAGGTTTGCGAATAGAATCCCAGGTAAATACTTCTGAAGATTTTTCATAATTATCTCTGTCTTCTGCAGTGTCTGTAAAATTATAAGAGGCGTTTCGATTTGTACTCTTTGATATTACTGCAGTGACTCAGATTTTAAAGTGATTAAAATTGATTACTTTCTCATAAGGCTTAATTTGGTGCTTTCGTAAAATTCTAGAAGCAATAATCATTCTTTAAAGTTCAGTGACTGTTTTTTCTAAACATTTTGAAATAACCATAAATAGGTGGGCATTTAAATATAGCACCATATAAAAATTTAAAGGTTAAAGTACTGTTGTAGTATAATAAAACACGTCATCATTGACAATATGAAAATGTCAGTTTTTCTAATTAAATTGCCGCAAATGTGCACAGCTAGTTTTAGTTTTTAGTTTGTTTGCTATGTCTTTTTCTCGATAAGTTTTAGGATAAATAATAATACATAAACAACTAGTTTTATATAAAAGTTTCCGTTATGTATTTATACTAAGTACAAAAAGCGTTAAGCGTAACCAATACGATTTAACCACCAGCGTTAAAGGGTTGAAATTGAACAAGACTGTATTGCTAAATGTGACGTCATTGCTAACACCTACGTTTCGACAACCGCTTATGGGCTGAATCGGACTGATAACACTATATGATTTGAACGATGTTAGTAGAGTCTACATTTTAAAATTCGTTTTCATTTTGTTTCACTTTCGCGTATATTGTGTTACACGTCAGACACTGACATAGGGAATATTGTCACTGAAAACGACAACAGTTAGAAACGCTGCAAGCTCGATTAAACTAAGCCTGATCAATGACATAGCCAGGCAAACAATATCTATATCGGTTTGAGCACAATTCAATATGTAAGGAATTAAACATGCTGCTTATCCAGACTGAAAGTTTGCGTCATTAAAGCGTACTTATTTTATTTTTACCGTTACAGACCGTACCATCTCAACTCTTACCTCATTTGTTTATCGGGAATGAGAAGACTGCGTGTGACTATGAGCTCCTCCGAAACTGGGGTGTCACCGCCATCCTCAATGTTTCGACATCGTGTGCAGATCAAGAGATTCCAGAAAACTTTAACTACAAGTGTATTCCAGTCCGAGACAACGAATCTGAAAACATTTCAGCATGGTTCAGCGAAGCTTTCCAGTTCATAGGTAATTATTACTTTTATCTATTTAATTACGTTTGAATTGATTTTATTCAGATGAGGTGGAAAGTTGTTTTTGCGATCTTCTTATTGCATTTACGAGTAGATTATCCGAATCGGAACTTTTTGTCGGTTTGAATAGTTTTGCTTATAATGATTGTCTTTTCAATTTCAGAATCAACCAGGAAGACTGACGGGAAAGTTTTAGTACACTGTCGTGCAGGAATAAGTAGATCCGCAACGATTTGCATAGCATATTTGATGGTTTACAAATCGCTTACCCTCGACCAAGCTTTCGAATACGTCCGAGCGAGAAGAAACATTGTTTCGCCTAATTTGAACTTCATGCAGCAGCTCTTTGAATTTGAACGGTTTCTTCTAGTACAGCGCATGTGTCAAGTAGCATATACCCCGACTTCCGCCCGCGAAAGGTCACCATTTACATGCGCACAGATTAATGAGTTATCCCCCTCTGTGGTGACAAACAGTTTTACATTTAATGTGTGTGCTGTCTCACAGATATGACAAGACTTGGACTCAGGGACAAGGTTTTTCCACAGAACCTAATAGAACATTTTGAGAACAGTATGGCGACAGGGAAAATAGAATGGCAAAAGCGCAAAACAGACTAGCGAGAGTGCAGGTAGACTCTGGACTCAAAGGAGATGAAGTTCCTAAAAAAGAAGACTTAATGATATGCTATTTTAACAAACTGAGCCTTGAATTAGTGTAGGCGGGAATTAGAGATATAATGATTAGTGAACATGTAATAGTTGTGTTATTTTTCAAGTGTAATTAGTTCTAAGAAACGTCACAGCACATTATTATATTTAAACACATGCAAACAGACTGAGACAGTTATCACGGAAATAGCTTTTCCAGAACTGTGTTTGACCAAATGTACTAAAAGGTGTTGACATATAGCGTTTGATACTAATACGATTAGATTTATTGGGATCGATACTGTGGCTTGCACGTTTGTTTTAATAGACTGCACCTTATTGATAAGGAATGAAATTTATCACAAGGACCGTAGAGCACGAATGTCTCATGCAGTTTCGTAGGCCTAAGTAAGGGATTGACGCAAACTATCATTAAATACTAAACGGTATCACACTCATTTCATCAGCATTACAGAGGATTTTCATATACAGATTTTCATATCATTTTATGGATGTTTGGTATCATTGTTATAGTATACAGTTTCAATATGTATCATTTCATTAATTGTTATCAGCATTATTTGACTTATGTAAATGTGTCTGGAAAGACAAAACGAAGCAATAATAATACGAAAACAGATGCCTTTTGTTTTCAATATATAACCCCAAATTAAATTGAGAGACAAAGGCGGCGTGGGCAGAAATTTGCATTTTCATTACTGCCCATGAACAAGCTCAATCAAACCAAGATTGCAATATTGCCATGTTTGTCGTGGTTGGTGACTTTCAATTTTCCATTCCTATCTATTACAAAAAATGCCCCTGTTCAAATATAAATTACAGACACTTTAAAACGTTTTGTTCTGTGCAATTAAACAACCATTTAATCTAAAAATAGCCGGAGAGAAAATTCCGATCTTAACGTGAAGAATGTTTTGGGACACATTTCGTACTATTTTAGGTTTAGTAACCAGAAGGGTCCATTGTATCTGACGTTTCTTTGTTCCAAATCAGAGCGGAGGAAGTGATCGATAGCCTGACTTTTACATCATCGAGCAACTAAATTACTTCTCAGCCGATGCGGTATTTGGCAGCCCAAAAATAAACAAAGAAACCATTCGTGCAACTAGAGAAGTTGTCGCAGGAAGTAAATGCTTTTCGTGGTCGTGAAAACAATTATATCCTTAAATTCGTACTTGTTGGTCCTTTGACCACTTGTATTCGGTTGTTTCTATACCGGGTGTTGCACATAGACATCGAATCGAAAATTGATTAAAAAAATATTATAATAAAGTGGAAATAATGAAAGACTGTATCTCTACGCGAGTCTTTTAACTGGACAGTTTCCATATCGCAGAATTAGTTGAATAATTTCAATAAGTGTTTTTTACGGACAAACTTAGACCGCAATATTTTGGACGAGAATATAATTTAAAGTTAGCAATGACAGAAGGAATTCAATTATGTTTATAGAACAGAGGAGAACTTTTTTTTCAAACAACATTTCTTACACCTTGCACTGTTTAAATGCATCAAACTTTCCACATAGCTTTATAATAAAATGTGTGGACATTTTTGTTTTTTTCTAGAGAAAGAACATATGAGTTTATGTTTCATTTTCTATTTAATAAACAACTGGAGGGAAACAAGCACAACCGCTACCGCTAGTGAAGCGAGAACATTGTTGTAAATGCGTCCGGTGAATGTCTTGCGACTGATTATTTTGATAGAGAAAGGTAGGCGGTTAGATTGGATTTTTCTAAATCAGAAGTGTATAATTTGAAAAACCGCTAATGTTAGGCGTGTATTGTTGAATTTCAAGTTGGCAAAACATATGCTAATATAAAGAAATCACGCTTACTGCACAAAGCGACATTTAACAAAACAAAGACAAACAAACGGCAATCCGTGTTAAGTGTGAGATGTAATAATACTTTCCTTCCTTTTCTAAATATGGCTCCAAAAGTTAATATCCTTAGGGTATTAATTAAGTAAGAGGTTTAATTGATAAATATATTACATAAGTCGTCATAAAGATAAACACGATAAAGTTGTGCATTTGCTGAGATGGTTATGCAACATTTTTGTGTTAGGCAGCAACACTGCGTATATCGTTAAAAATTAGTTGTGTTCTTTCATTGTTAAACTACGGACTTGTCAATAAGATAATGGGCAGCGTAGGCGGTGGTTAGAGATTCGCATATAATAGTAGTGGTAACTGACAAGTATAATTAGTTCTAAGAAGCCTCAAAGCTCATTATCATGCAAAGAAAATATGACAATCATCATGGAACTAACTAACGTTTCCAGAACTCTAGAATATTTGTGTTTGAAACTCTATCCTGCAGATTCGTATGTGGAAATTGCGATAGATCGGTATTGTTTAGACTTTATTGAAATATATTGCATCTTATTGAAAAGGTATGAACTTTACTATGTGAATCGTAGACTTACGAATGCCTCGTGCACTGCCGCATGCATTATTGTTGGTGTGGCGCCAAAGATCGTTAAATTCATACACCACTTGAAACTTTACCTACCTGCATGCTTTCGTCTAAAACACGAACACGTGACACATCATCTTTTATAGATTACAAACCAAAAATATTTTTTAAAATGCGAAAATATAATTTTGTGTAAATTTTGCGTCAATCACTTTAATGAGCGCATGTCATGACACGCATAGTGCGATTTGACATTTTTAATTGTAAGAACTAAATTTCCATTGTTACACAATAACTGTTTGAAGTTATAAGTTATAAAAATTTTAAATAAACCTTACTGTGTTCTCAAACGCAGCAGTGGGAGTTCAAGCTCGCAGTCCCAGCTGTCAGTGCTCGGAGGCTAACGCGCATTTTACTGCGATATAGTATTGCCAGAATGACTGGCCGAGCTAGTGATAATGTTATATGTATTGAAAAGGTAAACAACGCATAATTATCAAGAATGGTCACTTCCAGATGACACAGCCAAAAAGTTGAAAGGAAAAACAGCACGTGAAATAAAATGAAAGGCTATTTAATTATGTCGTGTGTGAGCTATTTTTATAAGGATAGAAACTTAATTGTTTGATTTACGACGATGTATAAAACTATAAAAATATATCGCTACAGTTTGATTTACGACGATGTATAAAACGATAAAAATATATCGCTACAGTCCCATTTACTAGTAGAAAAGTCCGTAATTAACATGTTACACTGGCGCCAAGTATATTTATATCCTACTCTAAGGGCACAAGAGGAAATATCGGCCTTGTACAAGTCAAAACCATGCTTTTATTTTATTTCGAAGACAAGATAAAATGCAGACAATGTCGTCCAATCTTATATGGTATCAACGCACAGCTCTTGAAGTGTTTAAGTCACTGAATCACGAGAGTACGTCCCACGCGTCAGTACTGTTACAATTACGTATATCAGGGCTATCCGATCAACCTTTTTGGGGTTGTCCCAGTTAGCTCAATTGGTTGCGTCGTCGGAGTTGCAGGGCTAGGCGCAGTCGCCGTGACGGTGCGGGTTCGCTCCCAGGTAGAGGCAATAATTTGAAATTCACAGTAGCGCTATTTGTGCAGTGTGGCGGCCGTAAAAAGTATCCCCGTATATATAGTCAGTACTGTTATCAGTAAAATATCCAGCTACCGATGTCGTGCAGTGATGAGTACGGGCTATCCGATCACCCTTTTTTGTGGTTATCCAGGTTAGCTCAATTGGTTGCGTCGTCGGAATTGCAGGGCTAGACGCCGTCGCCCTGACGGTGCGGGTTCGCTCCCAGGTAGAGGCAGTATCATTTCTAACTAGCACGTCTCAAATCTTTCGTTGTTGCCTTGTCTGATGACCAAAGTGACACCTCTACGTGTCAAGCATACGGAGACTTGAGACTTCGTACCGTCATGTTGAATCATTCACTTCATAAGTGTTATACTACAGGTCCATAATCTGATCAACATAGAAGTGAACACTGATAAGCCTTGCATTGTGAAATTGATAATTCCCAGTCCAAACATTATTAGTTCCACATACTTCTGGACATCATTATCGTAGCTTTTTAAGTTCTAATGAGTTAACGGCTTGGAACAGTCTGTTGTGCAATTATTGGCCACTGGGAAGTTAAACCAGGTTCTAAGGTTCATCAACCTCACTCTTGCCCAACCAGTTGCTCATATAAACAGAGAAGTACACATTGTCTCGGTGATTTAGCTCCTACCCGCCCGTCAATTTGACAAATTTGCATGCGAAAGCAAACACGTATAAAATCGATAGGTGAAGTAATCACATCCTCCCCACTGAGCTGACGTGTTTCATTCAGAAGAATAAACATTAGCAGACAGGTGCTCAGTGAGCTGTCTCAAGAAAGAGCATTATGCTGAAGGTTATTAAACTGAGATTGGGAACCAGTTTCAAATCTTACGCATCTGATTGGCTGAATCGGCGACTGGTCGCCATTTCAGCCAGCCAGATGCTTGAGATTTGAGACTGGTGTCCATTCTCAGTTGTATAACCTTTGGCATTGATCTCAATAAGAGAAGTGAACAAGGATATCGACCCCATGTCAAGGTTAATTAAATGGAACAGCTTTGTTTCTATTTTGAAACATAAAGTTGCCACTAACTGGGTATCATCCCGTATCAGCCACAAACCAGTCAGACAGGAAAAACGAACAAGTGTTTATAAAATAATAAGTTTCAGATAGGAAACTACAAAATTAAAAGAAATACAGAGAAATGAGAACCTGAGTGATAATCGTCTTGGAACAGTCTGTGGAAACAATTTGTTAATGTGTTTAAACCAGGTTCTTGGGTGTACAAACCTCACACTTACCCAAACAGATTCTAAAAAAATAAACAAATAAAATTTGTCTTGGTTAATTATCTCGAACCACCCACATATCCACTCAAAAATGTTGCACGCAAAGGCATGCATGCGTATAAAAATAAGAAGCTTAAAGCATTGTCAAGCAAAAAGTTGGGTTCACAATGAGCTTACTAAGACCCGAGCACCTGGAGTCTGTGTAGCAAGAACACGATGGCGAAATTAAAAATTTACTGTTACTAGGTTTCTTATCTACACACTCCAGAGAATCTTTATGACCGTTGCCAAACACAACATGGCACCTTAAATCGTTTTCATAAATAGATCGATTACCCACATTTGTCTAAGCAAACGTTGATGTTGATCTCATTCATATTAATTACAAATTGGCAGGTCCCGCTGTTATTGACAGTAAACTTCTTCAAGCCTTTCAAGTTATCTTCACTGTTGGTCTATACTTAAGGACGACAAAGAAAGAAGCAGAGGAAGTCAAAAGGGAGAGAGGGGGCAAATTTTATAAGGAAGATGGTTTGTTATCTTAAAAATAATCCAGAAAACTCTTTCTCGGTTAAAAAATATATATATTTTATTAAATGAAGCAGTTCATATTTGCGAACTATTTTCAAGGTGAAGCCTGGAAGTAAAAAAAATCTCTATTAAGCATCATTTCATAGACTTAATATAACGTTTGTGTTATTATCTGAAATACTAGAGTGTTGGTATGACGTCATATTTTATTCATCGCATGATTTTCTTCCCGTGAGGCCGAAATTATACATAGTGGTATATTTAAAATGGAAACTAATTTACAAAAAAAATCCGTTTCTAGTTTGTTTGGTTAATTGGAGGATATAAAAGGTGACCTAGACATATGTTTGAAATATAGCAGCGTGATAGATAAAATGGTTCTGGAATTGGCGCTTCATAAGGGAATCTGATAAAATCATAACAAGAGGGAAACATAGCAATTGATCACAGACATGTGATTGAGTTAAATAGCTATTTATTATGTAGACCGTTGGTATCCAGAAAGTTCTTTGAAAAAAACATTCTAGGTTGTTTCATGTATGAACACCATCTATGGGAGGAACGTGCATACCATTTATTGGATAAAAAAGGTTTAGTAGTTTTAGACACTCCTGTATATTGCTAGGACGTCTATATGCCAACTTAGGTTTAAAATAGATAGATTAGATTGTACTTCCCACGATGTTATGTACTTTATAGCGTATAAATATTGTAATAGTAAGTCGGGCAACGAATCATAATGTTTCTCATAGAATTAATTTACTTAGGTTTGATATAAATGTTGTTTAATCAATCCTATATCGCCTGTTACAGGTCATAAGGTAACGGATGTTCATTGGTAGTTTTTTTTCTGTTTCCCCAAAGATGTTGTTCATAATGACCTAGAACGTCTACGCAAGAAAACATTATGGAATGATTAACTAGAAACAAATCATCCCAGCGAACAAAATAATAGAGTTCTACGCGATATTTAACTCAATCAAGTATTTTTTTATAACTACGAACTATGTTTGCCTATTATTACGACTTTATTGTTTATGACGTCTACGGATGACGGCTTAATGCCTAAACGACGGGTATATAGGTAATTAAATTATAATACAGCAAAAACTGTTCTTGAATTTGATTGAATAATTTGCAATTGACGAATGTCGGAATGAACGAATGAGACGTTATTAAGAAAGCACGTGTCTTACTTTTCCCTTCTGAACCCTTACGTTTTGTTGTCGTCCGCATTTTTTGTTTTGTATTGCATGGAAAATGCGTATAGTTAAGCCGATCTCCTCATTTATAAAGCCGTATGACCATGGATTACTTTAAGTACTGGAAATAAAGATTTTAAACGAAAAGTAAGAATATCATATTTTTCAAAAGAAATAAAATAATAGCGTCATACGTGTAAAGTTTGGGCGCGCAGCGAGAAAATGTGCCGTTCAAAATGAACGAAATGAATAAAAATGTTTTCTAATTCTCATTCGCCTAGAAAATTGCTTTGAAGTGTAATAAAGCAGTTATTTTGTTTGTTTTGTTTTGTTTTTTGAAAGGATATTATATTCGGATAGATTGCCCTTCCGGTTGTCATATTTTCCCCCGCCTACGGCTCAGGTAATATGACAACCGGACCGGCACTATATCCTCACACAACCTTTCAAAAACAAAATAACTATTTAATATGCCAAGTATCAATAGGTGTTACAGACATATACCAAATCAGTTTAAATCAGAAACTTAAGTGATTCATTTTAATGTTATGTTAAGCGCATATATAAGTAATTCTATGTAGCCGGACTGATTTAGGTGGGGCGACTAGTACCAACAAGTTCATGCTCTGGGCCCATTAACACAGTAACAATAGATATTAACCAACATAAAACATTTTGATGTCGGATATTGTGTTTTCTGTTTCAACAGTTCACTAATCACTATTCTGATATCTTTTTTGTAAATGAATCAATCCATAAAGCAGAAAATGTTCTACAGAACAATTTGAATTATTAACACAAAATACCAAATAATAATAATATTGTAAATTCAGTTTCGGACAGTATGAGCTAATGGGGCGTTACAATAAACTTTCCGCAAATCTCCTATCCGTACTGAATATGTAAGATCTGTAACTGTATACTAATACCTTACCGGGATTTCCACCAAACAGATTTACGTCAACCATTTCTTATACAACTAAAATTAAGTTTAAATTTGTAATGTCAAATCAAGTCTCATTTATAGTAAAATTGCTTAACCAGATGACAATGAATTATACAATTTAAGTTGAAAAACTAAAGATATAAATTTTGTTCGTTCCAAACCTGTGCCAAATTATAAATATTGAATATAAACTATTATCTCCCTTTCAATGTTCTTACCCCAATATTCAGTGTTGAAATGAACCTAGTTTTATACAATTTTACAGTTCAATAATTTTGATGTAACAACAAGTATAAGCTTTCCAATAATAAACCAATACTACTACATCTATAACACGTAAGACCAAGCAAATATCATGTTAATTCTACCTTACATAAATTACTTACTTTTGGTTCGATAAAACAGTAATATATAAATCTTAATATCAGAAAAATGCACAACCAGAACACCACAAGTACTTTTTGCACAGCTACAAAAGTGATAAAACAAAAGTAACAAAAGTCTTTGTAGGGAAAGATGTATAATTTATGTAACCTTGACCTACAGATTTTAGCTTCATCGCATTTGATAGAAAATGATACAAAGTGATCCATAATGATAGTTTTTTCATAGTTTTTATATATAGAAATATAGAAAACTCGAGAACATCACTTTCTGTAATTTCAGATATTGTGATTTACTTGTCACTGCCGACGTATTTGTATTGCTTTGGGGTTATGTATGCATTTTAATACGTCCATACTTTGCCTTGCCACGTGTTCAAATGTTTTATCTGTTTTATTTAATCATTATTAGACCTCTTTTAATAAGGATAAAACAAGTCAGACTCTGTGTCTAAGTGTGTAAACTGGGTAACTTCAACGCTCCAGGTCTTTTTTCTGTGTAATTGTTCCAATATGAATGCCATTTAAAGCTTTCAATCATTCAATGGAAAGTCGGATTTTTTAGTAACGTCAAAGGTTTTATCACTTCGGGAAATAGGTTAACATCCAAAATCAATACGTTAATGGGATGATTATATAACTGGAATTGTTAGTTTATTTCTCAATAAAAACTAATAGTTCGGTTGCCCTTTGAATAAATGTAGTAATTAAATTTTTAATAACAGTTTGTTACAATTAAGACCATATATTACTAGGTTGTGATAGTCTCGATTTTTTCTTGCTTTCGAAAAAAGATAGCTTGTATTTGGTTTGTGATAAGGGCGAAGCGTTTAAACAAACCTGGTGGGGATAGGCCAATTTACTAGCCTGATAAGTGAAATGGGCAAAAAGGGACCGAGTTAAGATAGAGGCTCTGATGTGGCGTGCTCGTTGATATGGATATGACTACATTAAGCTGGAGCTTGAATAAGGTCGAATACAAGCGAGAATGGAAAAATGTAATATATAAAGCAGGCCAGGGAATGTGCCAATATGCAGATTTAAGACTAATAGCTCCTTATACAAGCATGAACGGGGATTTTGCTTGACTCAAGTCGGAGTTGATATCTGAATACTAAAATCTCGACGGGGTATGGCCATTCAATAACACGAGATTAGAACTATATAGTTTCGAGGGTATTAAAACGCGTGTCTTGTAAGATTATACTATGGATGAAACAATACTTTTATAGCTGTTGACAATTGTTCCAATGACAAGAACAACTCCTAATCATGACATTTCTTATCAAATTACCAACTTACTTTTTACAATGTTTAAGGTGTGCCAGCACATGATAAAAATTAATTCAGTTCATGGTCTTATTAATATCAACTTGAGTTATCTAAGCAGTCAGAATGCATGTTATTATAAGTATGGCAACGTAAAACTGTAAAACTAGGCTCATTCAGGTTCTTTGACTTACCCGGCTGGGGATCATTACAGATGTTTGATTAAGAACGTTTTCCTCCTGGAGCCCCAATCACGATATTTCAACAGTTAAACCATAGGCAATATTTTATGTTCGACAGCTTTTTCAGAAAATAAGATAACAAAATCTTTTTTCTCTATGTTGTTCCATTGATATTAATGCATGCACCGAGTTAAATAGCTCTGGTATTTGATATTCTACTGGTATTTTTTCTGATGATACTTTATAGCAACGTTTGTAGAACATCTAGGCTTGGCTTTGAAAGTAAACACAATTATCGGAATACTACGTGATTTCTCAATTGTTATGTTGATCATTTTAAGGAACGGTTGTGGTTATTTTGTGCTAAAATGCATCATCAGCACATTGTAATAGTAGGTAATTAATTTGCATTTCTCGAGCGTTTATATTACCATGTTGATTTTAGTGAAAGAGGCAAGAACACTTCCAATTGACAGTTTGTTTCGACGGATGGATATATAAAGCTGTTTTTATCTGCGGTAGTTACTTAGATACTGCTGTATTACAATTATATTTCGCGCAGGTATATCTTCGCGTATTTCGCGCTAGGAAATGAGCACGAAATTAAACCCCCGTGAATATACTTGTATATCTTACCCTATTAGAATATTTCAACTGCGATAATTTCTCTCCGGACCGGGCAAATTGTCGTCTGAGTCATATGCGCGAAATTTTGGCCTAGAAAAATAAAATGATACCGTAGTATCGCATATTTTTACTCTCATGCACTTTCTGTTGGTTGAAAGACAAAGAGTCACTAAGGTTAATTTGTTTTCATTATAAGAGTAACTAACATTAAGGAGACCATCAATGAGTTACCTCCCTTTCCATCGGTTCATTTATGGTACCGGTTTAGTTTTACGCTATTTACACCATCAGCTGTATCTCCGCAAACATGTAAAATAATATACTAGAAGGCGGAATTCGACCCCTTCAAAACTGCAGACGCATAGTGCACTTCTTACTTATATTAACGTTGCTTCTACATATGATCGTTTTGTTTACTGTCTGGATACTGTCTGTAACTGGCAATTTGAATCTAGCATAATTACTATAGATAAATAGATGCAGTAATCTTTGGAACTCGAGAACATACAAACGTTTCTTGTAAAGTTTTACCCAATGCAATGGTGTACAAAATGCATTAATGTTCTTCTTCAATTGCTATCGTGTAAGCAGTGTTCACTTGGTGTTTGGTAGTTATTTATAGGCGCTTTTGCCAAACTATACATGTATAGGCGTTGGTCCATAATAACATTGTTTTCTGTTGTTATCCTCTTTGTTCTAAAGTAGCTCAGTCTGATGTTAAACTTAATTTGTCTATGTTTCATCCTTCATCGTATTGTCTGTTGTGTCGGTTACTATAATTAGATGTCTTTGTTCGTTCGTTGACCTAATTTTGAGTTGACCCGGATTTACGTCTTGAGTGCGTTCGATACAAGGCCTTCTACCAGTGGCACAACCGCCACCGTTCTTATAAACGTATTCGTCCTCACGACAACTAATACAGTTTAACTGTCAATATAAAAAGACCAAAAACTGCATTGTGTAAAAAGACAACTTGGAAAGACAATATTTATTTATATCAAAGTCGAAAAATGCATTCTCTATATTTGATTTCGTTTTGATATCACGATCGAAAGTTTTGTCATAACTCAAAGAGACTTCAATATAAAGGAATTATGTATTGCAGCCGTCTAGAAAAAATAAAACAGTAAATCGCGATTGTTTTTTTATATTTTTATTTCATAATAATATTTTTGAAATTCTAGACAAACAAACTAAATAACTTTCACTATCAAATTAAAGTTCGCATAACCGTCAACAGACTCTTACACAGACATTATCTCGGTTCTCCAGAGGTATCGATTCCCTACTGAGGAGAAACAGTGATAAATATATTGACTGAAGGTTATAAAACTGAGATTGGAAACCAGTCTCAAAACTCAAGCATCTGATTGGCTGTAATGGCGATTGGTCGCCATTTCAGCCAATCAGATGCTTGAGATTTTCCATGCTCACACCCAGATGACAGACACCCAGATGACAGACACCGTGCGTATATATATAAACTTCATGGAATAATTTAATTACTTTTGTCATTAATAAATTATGATTGTCAACGATCTCTCCTTGAGGTGTCTATGGTTTCCTCTGTCCTTTGTTTTTGTAAATGGATTTTGTTTGTCAACGATCTTGAACGTTTTCTACAGTCTTCTTTGACCTGTATGTGTTAATTATTGTCCATTGTTGACCTCGAGCGGACTTACTGACTTTTAAACAAGTTAATACAGGTTTTGAGACGTTTTATCCAATTCTAAACTGGCTTTATAAAATCGAAGTTTGGTACACTCAAGGTTAAAAAAAAGATGAGAAAAGGTTAAAACACAGAGCCGATTTTGTTGAACTGACGACCAGTGATAAATTTCTTAAATCTTGGAAAAAGGCATCATTTGCACGGGGTCAAATGTACCAACGACCAGTGGGATATTTCTTTAATCTTGGAAATAGGAAAGAGTCGCACGGGGCCAAAATGTTCCGACGACCAGTGTGATATTTCTTAATTCTTGGAAGCAGAAAAAAATCGCATGGGGCCGAATGTAACGACGACCAGTGGGATATATCTTACATCTTGGAAACAGGAAATAGTCTCATGGGTCCGAATGTACCGACGACTAGTGGAATATTTCTTACGTCTTGGAAACAGGAAAAAGTCTCATGGAACCGAATGTACCGACGACTAGTGGAATATATCTTACGTCTTCGCAATTGGGCTATTAATACTTAAATATGCCTGCCCGCCAGTACGTAGTCAACGCGGCGAATTGGTAAGCGAAAACATCATATCACGTTTTAAAGAAATCTCCAAAATGGGTTCATGTGTTGTGATTGAAAGGAATGTGTTTTTTCCATTTTGTCAGTGATAATTGTTATTACTCTCTCACTTCTTCCACACGCATACAATCCATAAAAACACACAGCTTCGAATACGTGAAATTAGAACTTTCCGTCCTGTTTTCGCTTTGTTGTTACACGCAGGCGTTATTATTTGTCAACAAATGGGACACTTAGCGACAAGAAATCCGCCTACGATGCTTTTTCGGGATTACATATACTGACCCTGTAACTTTTGAACGTCTTCTATGGCAAGCGCTTTGCACAATAAATCCGAGAACCATGGTATCTTTAGTTCTCGGCTCAAAACTTTTTACATTGCCTAATGTTTACGAAGATCACTGACTTGACATATGTTCCCTTTTGGTGACGACGGAAAAAGGCATTTTGGTCTTTGAGTCATATTTGAAATTTTAAATCCCTCTCGCGATTGTGGCATATGCTTATACGCATTTGAATATAGTTCCGTGTTTAGATGCTTAAGTACCATTTAAAACTATGTATGTTTTATTCTTTTCAATGTCAATTTAAACGTACTTCTGTAAAAGGCATTTATACATTTTTGGTGTCAGAGTATTTCATCTTTAGGAACGCTCTAGTTTCTAGTTTTATTGACTTAATACGTAGGTTCAGATTCCTGTTTTATGTTCACTACGTATGGAGATTTTGTTCATTAGAAAGGTTTGGTTGTGTGTCATGCAGACAAGATATGGAAACGTGAAAAATGTTTATCATGAATAGCCACACTCAGAAAGCACAGCCTCCACACACAGCAGAAAACAAGGGTTTATTAAAAAAGAGAAATATGCATATCAGGAATGGCCACATCCAGCAGACACAGCCTCCCCACTCAGCCATAAAGTAGAGAGGAAAAGAGAGCATGGTATTACAATAATCAGTTTCAAAATGGACGCCACAAAAATTAACTAAAGTGAGAACCCGAGGGGTTACCGCCTTGGAACGGTCAGTGGCAAAACAATTTACCAATGGGGGTTTAAACCAGGTTCTAGGGTTCACCAACCTCACCCTTGCCCTAACAGATTCTCATATCACAAAACAAGTACAAGTTGTCTTTAGTGAAATAATTCCAACTCACCGTCGGCTCAAAAATGTTGCATGCAAAAGCACACAAACATATAAAACATAAGAAGCTTAATAGTATTGCAAATGGGCGGAGGAAACAGTTGGGCGTAGGATCAGTTTAATCGTGTTTACTATTTTCTCGACAAGAAGTTTCGGCAACGTGTTTTTATATCTACATGGAAGGATGGTTCACATGTGAACATTTTAAAATCGTTTAGACAGTTATCAACAACTCCCTCATTTATATGTAACTACTGAACTTGCCCCGTAATTGTGTTTACTTTCATCACCAATCCTATGTCAGAGTGGTAATAAACTTGACTGTAGTTTGACTTTGGAAACGTATCTTCATATCACAATATATTGGATTACTCCAACTTGGGAGAAATATTATTGTCAGTGGAATGGCAGATACGTAATATCGTTGTTTCTTACTTTATTGAAACGTCAACATAAATTTTGTACTCGGAATAATCATTAAGACATTTTTTTCTCGGAAACCATTTAATATACCAAACAAATATTACATGGCAGACATGATATTTGGATTGCTGAACACTCGGGTAAGAAACATGACACGGGATTGTAAATGCAGATACCGAATGTATTATTTACAAATCTATTATAAAAATATACCATATTGCAGGAGGTTTAACCGCCTGAACTTATTCATATGGAACGCCGGCACTGTCTTTTCGAAGTCCAAAAATTTAAATATTACGTCTGTTTTATAACATAGAACACTAAGTGCTTTACATGTAATGCAAACATTATGTTACATTGATATATGTTGTTGTACTCCGGATGTTACAAGTGATCTAGACTAGCGAATAATTGGCGATTTAGTTCACACATTATTACGAAAAAATAAATTACGCTGCGAAATTTTTGCATTATGAAAGTTGTTGACAATTTTAATGAGTTATGCCGGTTCAAAGAAAACAAATCATATTTAAAACAAACATACATGTATTTTATATGTTAGTCCTATCATTCAAATCATAATGAAAGTCAGTACAATTTACGAACCAATTTCCGAGGTTAATGAGAGAAATACTTGATAAATTTACCAGTATACATGTACATATATTGTAATTGCCCGTTATCTGCTTGTATGTCGTCTACATCAACGTTCTCACCATTCTATGATACTGTATTTGTTATCCAATTTGCCAGGATATTCGACTTAGTAATATTCTGCAAAACTTTATAACTTTGCCATCTCGTGTCAAAAACTGGACCATGATGTTTAAGTTCAAACATTTATTATAAAATCATTCTTATGATTAGCATTAAACTTGATTTGATAGCTTCTTTTTGGAAATACTGCAATGCGATTTATACGCAAATATAAACAAACGCACATACTTCAAAATGATCGCACGAGCTTTTGTCACATAATTAGCGAAAGAAAACCAGCTCACCTAGATGAGCATCAGATTTAAGGGGGCACATACATTGTCAAAGGCGAAAACTGGCTAAAATTTCAAAAATGATATTTGGGAAAAAACTTATTGTCACCTACATATTAGTGAAGAAATGAATTAATCTTAAAGAATGAACTCTTGTTCTAATGACCAAGCACATACTTAAACAAAAGAAAACCCGTTTGCATGAGAACTCTGACATTCACGAGCAATATACCAAAACAACTCATACCAAAAACAAGTATATGCTGATCTACAATAAGTTGTCGCAATAAATTTTGTCAAAATAACTGTAGGGTTTTCAAGAAATTCAAGAAAAACTTACTTCCTGTCTACTTTCGGTTTGAAGTTCAAAACATTTTATGTTCAGTTTAATTTTCTGACATTATAATGACTGATGACCGCAAAATATTGTAAATAAGTGTCTACGCGATATCTGTATCATTTTTCTAGACGTTTTAAACAGCCATTACAGAGTTCTTTTGCAAATGGTATTTCTTTTGTGTGTGCGTGTCTGTTCTATGTAAATAAAGCATTTTTCAAACAACTTGAGCATCCAAACTTAAATACAGTCACACGACATTATATTTCTTTATTTTCATTGCTCTGCCAGTGGGAATAAATGTCGAGTTTTGAAAAGATACATCAAAATGATTTGCCCTTGAAACCGAAGCAGACATGAGGGCGGTCTTTCTCGAATTTTTTAAACTTTAGCTTTTCCTTCCAGTATTTTCTCAACAACGTTTTGTAGTTTGATATATTGATCAGCTTTTCCACACGTTACTTTTGTTGTTATGATCTTCAGTGTGCGAACGGATGCAAATGATTTTACCAGTATAAAATTCACTTGTGTTTATCTTTTGAGTTGTGTGTTATTCATAATATATGCAACATATTATTCAGAATAGTGTTTGCAATGGTATGATCTAATTTTTATGTTGAAATGAACTCAAGTTTTTAAGAAAAACTACTTTTTTGTTTTTGCATTACCCTACCCAAGGAGCATGTTTGCAAAACCTTAATTGACTCTACGAGATGAAAGTTCGATTTAAACTAGATCATTAAATTTTAAGTTTGGACAATTTGAATTTCTTTAAACACATTTGTTTAGCATTAAAGACACACAAATGACCATGAACTAAAGGATATTTGTTTAAGCGATTGATTTCATTCCACGAGTAGACTCCAGAAACTGATATTTTCCCCACGAGTAAAATATCATTTTTGATGTTCATGGATTTAACAAAATTGATATTTCACTGAAATAAAGAAAAAATATTTTTTTATTTATGTTTTCTTGCCAAACTGATCTAAAAATGTATCAACAAATGCCATAATTTTTTTAAAAAGTAGTTCGGCAAGACCATTGAAAACGGTATTCCACAGTGTCAAAACAGTGAAAATACTAAATTTGTCCCGATGAGAAAACTCTATAATTAAATTTCGCTTTTCATCTATTTCTATAAAGCACTGGAAAACATAAAATAAAAAGAGTAATTATCCATCCTGGATATGCAATATCTCTTCTGAAACTGTCTCTACTCGTTTCATTATTTCGAAATCAAATTTTTCTTTAACGGTTAAGTCGTTTATAAGTCCACCTGATTTCCAGTCCTCGTTGTCAAGAATTCTCCTTCGGTAGTGGTGCAAAAGTCCAACTTCAGGTTGAACCCTTGCATACTTGGTTTCTGGTTTATGAATATATATGTAATCAACGCCAGCTGTGCGAGTAATATACTTTGTTCGCTCTGATATAGGTAAGATTCTCCTCTGTCGTTCAAGTACTCGAAGTGTGACCAAATTAAGTCTGCCAGCTACTGCATTCTTAGACAAATTGTAGACAAACTTCATATGTTCCAATTTTGTTGTAAAGAAAGTATTTCTAAATACATAGGCATTAACTGGCCGACGGATCAGTGAAATAACACCAGTCAAAAAGACATTTCTTGATTCATCAATCAATGCAATCATACTAGTCCAGTTATTCGTATCTTTTGCATGGGGAATCATGTATTCATCAAGGTCAAGGTTGACTACAAATTCAGACATACGTTTACTTCTATACAGGCAATCATTTAATGAAGCGCATGATAATGAATTTGAATTTCCTGTGACGTATTTCCGCCCCGTTCACTGTCGGTCGCCATTTTATCACTTTCACAAGGCCTTAAATAATAATTTAAAACTTGTTGTACGGTTTCAGCTGTAGAATAATTATAGATTACAAATTGTTCAGCACCAAGCAATCTGTTTAGTTCGATCCATTCCACCAGTCTGTATGCACTGACGTCATTAAACAATGGCGAAAAACACACGGTGAATTTATACTGGTATTTGCCTGCAGGAGTAACATCTTTCACAACAAGTAAGTAACGGCTCTTCTGACAGGGTGTTTTCACAATGGATAAATATTTTGGAGTCTCTGCCGTATCTACATGACACTCAAATATGGTGGATGTGTACCTGAAAGTAGCATGATTTATTGTTCAATTTGTACTAAAAAAGAAAACCTCTACACGGGGATTAAACAGTAGAAAATTGAATACCAAGTGCTCAAAGACTACAATTTTATGTTTATCTCAGTCGTTCTGCAATGTCACGGCCGATATTTTGCCCACTGTATGCGATTGGAGCTCTTGCCATATATCGGCTTTGATTTTGACACGCTAACAGGGCTTACGATTTTTTTTAATTGGCATGCTGTCAGTAACAAACAATCGTGGTCCATTCAAATGTAAAATTTACAGAGGGCTTCTTGATGATTTCAATGTTTTTGACAGTCTTGAGAATTACTACATGTATTAAAGATAACAAATGTCATTATTTCACCGATGATATAATCTTATATGACCCCAAATATCATAAAATTAAAACTTGAGATCAGTCTCAATATCCAACTTTCCATTTTAGTCAGATGCTTGATATTTGATATTTGAGGCCGGTCTTTAATCCTGGATTTTTTAGCAGTAGAGAGCAAATATCAGCTTAAGACCGCCGGGTTAAACTTGTTATCTAACGCACTGATAACCTGCATTAGATACAATTCTTCGTATTTATGAATGTCAAATACCGATGCATTTTAATACTGTATTCGCTAACTAATCAATTTAAAAAATAAGGAGATTAAAAGTTTTGTATCGTCAAACAACGCAGGGCTTTTACCTGCAAGCGTCGCATGTTCCCACGATAACACAAATGTAATATGATCAAAAGAAATTATTAGAAATTACTAAAACATCACAACTGTTGCCAAAAGATAAATGGAATAGTTAATATATCCACAATGGAAATGTTAGTGCTGTAAGAAAGCTTAGTTAACGGAAGTATAAATATCACATTTTACCTATGAATATTAACTGCATTCACGCATTGTGATTAACAATTTGCTATACTACCTATTTTGTAAACTGTAATGATATTGCCCCGACTTGGGAGTGAACCCGTATGGTGACAGCGCCTAACCTGTTAAAGTTTGGTAACTGATAGGTAGCTGGGTTAAAGAGATTACTTTAATTTTAATATAGTAATTTTTTCGTTTTTAGACGGCGATGTTCCTCGTGCAGCATCTTACGGGGTTTATATCTCACAGCTTGTTCGCTTTTCAAGAGCTTGCAACGATTTAAATGATTTCAATGAACGTAATCTATGCATTACAGAAAAACTTTTAAAACAGGGTTATCGGTATCACAAATTAAGGAAAACCATTTGCAAGTTTTATCGCCGTTACCCAGATCTAATTCATAAATACAGGTGCAGTTTAAAATCGCTATTGCAACAAGGTATTTCACAGCCGGTTTTTTATGGAGATGCAATTTTCAAACTTAAGAAGATAAAAGGCAATGTTAATTTCTCTCGGTTATTCGTAAAAACCATCTGTAAATTTAAAAAGAAAGGTTACCAACATTATATTTTACAGCGCTCTGCAGGACTGGTGATTAACCCATCTACAGTTGATCATTATGCTTACCTCTTTGGTTGCACGACGGTGGCAGGGGTTTAAGAGTTTATGAAGGTTTATCCCTGTCATCGTGTTATTGCTGATTTTACTTCGGGAGCTCTGGTTTCGGTAGGAGCATTGAGTACCCGCCCTTTGGCTTTGCAATGCTATTAGCTTCATATGTTTTATATGTTTGTGTGCTTTTGCATGCAACATTGTTGAGCCGATGTGTGGATTGGAGTTATTTCACCAAGACAACTTGTACTTGTTTTGTGATACGAGAACCTGTTGGGGCAAGTGTGAGGTTGGTGCACCCTAAAACCTGGTTTAAAACCTCCATTGGCAATTTGTTTTTCCACTGACCGTTCCAAGGCGGTATCCCCAAAGGTTCTCTCTTTCGTTAATTTTTTGTGGCGTCCTTTTTGAATTGACATACTTATGACAAGCATGCTCTCTCTCTCTCTTCCTCTCTTCTTTTTCGCTGCGTGGGGAGGCTGTGTTTTGTGAGTGTGACGATTCCTGATATGCATATATTTCTTTTTTTTAATAATGCAGATAATACTAAAGTTTGAGTTTCAAAGGTGCCTAATGAAATGCAAAATGGCGAAAGAAAGTCTTCATACAAAATTTTTGACATAAAAACAAGCAATATGTGATGTTCACTATAGAACCTGATTTAAGCTTTCGGTACCCAATATCTATCTACTGACCATTCGGAGGCGAAAACCACATTGTTAGCTTTAGCTTGAGAAAGGTTTAACTAACTGTTCCCGCTATCATATTTAAAACTTATTTAACTAAATAAAAAGACACGTTGAAACCTATCAACCAAGACAGCAAAATTATTTCGGTTTGTTATTTGTGAATTCAGAATGACTGTTGGTCCAAACCATATGCGAAGTGTCAAATAAACCCCTGAATCAAGTTAAAGTATAACATATCAACATTTTAACATACTGCCGGGAGAAAAACTAATTATATTCCATCCCTTGCATTCAACTGTTAGAAAATAAAAATTACTTTATCGTAATGAACTCCTGTACAATAAATCAATAATGATAAAATTTAAAAACTAATGTGTGGAAGTATCTATAACATATACTTAACGCGAAGGTGAAAATCGACACTCGATGTTCGGCTTGCCGCATAATAACAGATCCCCTGGTCGGATGTTCCTATTATAATGTACACGTAAAAGAAACTATAAACATGATAAACTTCCATTCCCAGTATTGACTAAAAAACTATATTAACTGAGTTGTCATGCAGTCACTAGACACCAATATTTAAAAAAACAAATCTAGTTTGTAGCTTAATGTTTACTTACTTATTTTCGATTCCATCTGGCTCCATAATTATTGTCATTTAGTTTCAATGGTAATGTTTACAGTGTTCGAGTTTCTACTAACGTAGGTTAGCTGGCAAAATGCGTCTATGGCATTATGTATTTTTGCCCCAATCACGTATACCTTTTTCCTTTGTCCCGCATAGTAAGCGGAAAATACAAACATTGACATTTCTTCATCCACCGAAATCCAATTTATATCATCTTCAATTACAAAGTCAGGTAAAATTGTTAAGTTGCAAAGTTTGTTTCCAGGATGAAACTTTTGAATTAGTTGTCTGAAGTCCGTCATGTGATTTTGGCTTAAATACATGTAGAAAGACAATCCAAGAAAGATAATTAGAACTAGAGAAATGTGATTCTTTATGCTTAAACATTTAAATTTGTTCTTTAAAAATTTTACGTTATGAAATTGTTACGTAAACTGTAATCTGTTCCAATACCAAACTTTATTTAAAATCTTATTTTATGACGATCTGCAACCGTCTTGCTGAGGTGCGTAAAACGTACCGGTATCGAACACGTCTGGAATTCGCCCTATAAACGTGCCCATTGCAGGTCTTGGCATAGTATTTTTTATGTGTTTTTGCAGTCCTCAGTACGTTTTGAAAACCAAACAAGGACGTCGATGAAATGTAACACATTTCGGGTGACGGCAACGTCTTAAAGACCATTTAGATGGAAACGTCTTAGAAACGTTCTGACAACGTAATCTGGTTGGCTGGGTAACGTTCTGCAATCGTCGTGCTGTGGTGCCTAAAACGTAACGGTATCGAACACGTCTGGAAAACGTTCTAAAGACGTGCCCATTGAATGTCTTCGTTAAGTATTTTCGATGTGTTTTTGAAGCTCTCAGTACGTTTCGAAAACCAAACTAAGACGTCGATGAAATGTAACACATTTCGGGTGACGGCAACGTTTTAAAGACGTGTTAGCTGGAAACGCTTTCAAGACGTTTAGACAACGTAGAATGGTTCACTGGGATTTATCAATGTTTCGGCTTATGCCTTCTAGTAGATGCTAATGGAAAAATACCCCACTCTGTGATAAAAGCATGAATCTTTGCATGTCATAAGAAGTGATTTTAGAGGCATTTCTGAAAACTCTGACTTCCGGTTCCATTAAAGATGACATCTATCTATGAAAAAAAAGTTATTAAAGCGTGGTGAAATAACTTGATCTTGATCGATTTATACATGAATGGACACATTACTTGCTGTTTTAATTTTGAACAGTAACAAAACTGCATTATATTAAAGATAATATTACATTTTATGACAGCTCAAGAAAACCGATGACCACGACTTACATACTACTAGTATCTAATTTGCTCACTATTAAAAAATAGAACTTGTGTAATGATATTGAAATTTAGTTTCATGGCAATGATGGCCGTTTTTTAAGAAAAAATAGAAATATGATGATACCGCATCTATATCATCTAATACTAAATATATTCACAAATTATATAAATGAAATCAAATATACATGTAATGTTAATAACGGGTCTTTAAAGATGCACAACTTTTTATAGAGGTAATATAGAAAAATTACATGACCCGTAAGGTTCGTTAGTTAGCATCGATCGTTCTGTGTTAAGGGTTTGAGGGATTGTTCATATGAGACCGTGTTTGGGCATGTGTGAGGTTGATGAACTCTAGAACCTGGTTTAAACACAAAGTTGTTTTGCCAGTGTCTGTTCCATGGCGGAAATCAATCGGGTTCTCATTTTCGTTAATTGTTTTGTTCCGTCTATTTTGAAATTGATCATTTTATAAGCCAATGGTCTCTTCTCTGCTCTACATTTTTGAATGTTTCGTTTTCTTAAGAATAAAATGTGTATTTTTGTAAAATCTTTACTAACCCAATGAAGTAAGATATTTTAAAGTTTCGGATGTTATTTTCCTTTATATCGTAATGAAGGCTGAGTGAGGAGAATTTACTTATAATGTATATCTGAGTTTTTTTCATTGTGTGTAACTCTAAATTTGCTTTGTTTTTTTTATGAAAACGCAACCAACACTACCCACAATAAACACCACCACAAATAATGTACAAATTAAGATCGAACATTCTTTTAATGAGACTAATTAAAGCGAGTCTCCTGAAATGATATCGAAGGATTGTTTCTTTGGTTTCGTTTAACATTTTTTGAATAAATCGTAATTCACTTTTAATTGGAAATGCACTTCGTTCGCCACCCACATCCACTCCTCGGAATCTGCCAATGAGATCGGCATCCCTTCCTTTTATCGGTAATAAATGTCAAAACTATTTATGTGTCTCAATGGAGTGCCTAAGTAAGTAAGCTAGATTTATGGGAAAAATGAACTGATGTAATACACGGGAATGCTGAAAGAGGCCCTTAACAGCTCAAGGAACAAACCGATTGAATATGATATTGTAATTCTCATTCAAAATGTGACATCGTATTACGTTTTTATTAAAAACGTTCTAATTTTCTAAACTTAAAAAAACTTTAAAAAAAATACGATGGCGACTCTATCTAGTTTTTACAAGTTTTAGTGCTTACATTAATGACCTCCATATTTCCATTTAGCCCAAATAAGTCAGATGGTAGATAGTCGAAAATTGCTCTGTAGGCAAACAGGAAAATTGTGTGTATAGTGTTTTCTATGTGGAACGTGGGCGTCACTATACCCGATATGCATATTTCACTTTTTGACTTTAATGAAAAAAATCATTTTAAAATATATAACTTTGAAACACTGGTATCAGTTCAACAAATTACGTAAACAAAGAAAGTCTTATCGCCGTTATCCAGACTTATTCCATTATCTTTTATTCCACAAAAATTTAAAATCACTTCTTCAACAAGGTATTTCTAAGCCAATGTTTTCTTGAGATTTCATGTATAAATCAATGAAAATAAAATATAGTATAACTTTCTCCGCATTATTCTTGAAAACTTTAAATCATGTGATGGCCACTAATATACTTTTTTACGTGCAGCGCTCTGCAAGCTTGGAGTATGATCTACCTGCAACAAAAAATATACTATGTTATTGTTCTTTGTTATATGCCCTTGTTGTACATTGCTTTGCTTACCTCTTTGTTTGCAAGACTTGGAAGGGATTTATACGTTTATGAAGGATTCTAGGTAAATCGTGAAAAAAAACTTAGAAGCTCGAATTAAATATTTTATTCTACCATTGAGTTCTTGCTGATATAACTCCGGGTGGTCAAATTTCAAAAAGATAAGTCCCCATCTATTTCGCTTAAACGTGTACATTGGAAATAATGCTCTAGTTGACTTCCATTTTTCTTGATGTTGCAGATTCATTTAGTTTTCATAGATATATTTAATTTTCGTTTAAATTCTAAAGTTATTTTGGCTAAAAATTGCACTGCAAGTTCCACGCATGAGCAAAATCTAATTCAAAAAAGCATGTTTAAGGTTAGCATAAGCACCATTTGATTGGTAGTTGTCGCAGCATTTGCGATCTTTTTTAAATGTTTTAACATGTTTCATGAGATGCTTGTTAAAGATTTTATAGTCAAATCTCAAATAAGATAAGGCAAAGCCAGCAATATCAAATTTATTCTCTTATAGCGCATTATGCCTATCAGCAGCAAAATGTTATATATAAAGATTATGAACTTGGTAAATGTTCAATTTGGATTTTTTGTATGAATAAGAGCAGTGAAGTGTTGTTTTACTGCTTCGGGGTTGGTGTGCAAGCTGATTTGAGTAAACACTGGCCGAAAATGCAACAAATACAAATGCTACACTTCGCAATTAAAGGTTTAAACGTTTTATGACGTTTGAGAGAAGTGCAAAATCCTCAGGACTTCCGATTTCAGACTCGTCTCTGGTTCTTGCGAGCCTGGTGTAGAGAACAGCTTCAATGCACTTCGGGTTAAAGTCTCAAAAAATTGAGCAATTTAAGATAGAGGAACGAAATTAGGAACGCTCAATCGAGTCTTGGTTAAGCTGTTGACCATTCCATGATTTTTGCCAATTAATAATTTGTATGTTCTAAAATATAATCCATATACCCTAAGTTAGAGTATTATGAACTTGGGATATATCGATTATAATAAGAACGTTCATTTTAATAAATGTAAAACAAATATTATTAACACAGACTTCGTGATAAGATAAAATCAGATCCCGTAATGATGATCCATTTGTCAAGAAGGATTAAAGTTACGAAATAAGCAACCTCCCAAGGACACCACTCCTGGCATGTCTCATATTTGACATGGTATTTGTTCATAAATCGTATTCTACGAGGGAGTATTGTATTTTCTTTTTAACGTTAATTATTTGTGGTGTCTTATTTGAGACTGATATTCTAATAAACACGTGTTTTCTTTCCCGCTCTGTGTTTACTGAGTGTGGCGATTCCTGATTTTGAATAATTTTTGTATTGTAATCATCGATAAATCAATAATTCCTCCAATTACTCTGAATTTTCGAAGTTTTGAGTCCTTGAAAATGGGTAAGTGAAGCCCTTTTCTAGGGTTGTGATAATGCACTGCAAACATAACGGGGAAAAAGCAAAACGTCTTTCTCTTTACTTTTTCTAAATTATTTTTCGTGGAATATGTGATTTACTTTTATAAAACATAATTTGTATTACATATTAATTTTATTTTCACTATTCAAATGATCAGTTTCAAAACTTTAGTCTCATCCAAACGAAAAACAGTTTGTCAATAGGCTTAAACGGTTAAGAGAAATATTTGTTTTTTTAATATGTCTTGAATATTTGTACATTGATATACTGCCAGAGTTGTTAACATTTACGTTGTATAAGTTTTTGTGCTTTTGCTTGCAACATTGTTGAGCTGATGTGTGGGTTGGAGTTATTCCACCTAGTCAACTTGTACTTGTTTTATATGAGAACCTGTTCGGGCAAGTGTGAGGTTGGTGCACCTTAGAACCTGGTTAAAACTCCCAGTGCAAAATTACTTTGCCATTGACCGTTTCAATGCGGTAACCCCAAGTGTTCTCTTTTTCGTTAATTGTTTCTGGCGCCTGATTTGAATTTGACATACCCTTTAAAACATGTTATATTTTCCTTTCTTCTTTTTCGCTGCGTGTAAAGGCTGTGTTTTGTGAGTGTTGCGATTCCTGATATGCATATTTCACTTTTACACACACTTGGCACTTCAAAACACAACTGTATCTATATTTACTCACACGCGTAGTAACGGAACCTCTTTATTTCCATCATATGAGTATTGGTTTCAGTATGTAATTGGTTTCCGATGTTACATCATGACGAACACTATATCCAGTTTATCCACGCAACATTTGATTGGGATAGTCCCGGCTAGCTCAATCGGTTATGTTCGACGTTATTGAGCTAGTCGTTGTATACGATTTCTTTTCCCAACGTATACTTAGAATAATTTATTTTTCTCATTTAGGAATTTCTAGTCCTTAGTCAGAATAGCAGATCAAATTAATTTTATAATCAAACATACAAGTATCAATATCCTTAATAAATGACATATAGAAAATTAATAAGCGTTGATTTTTATTTATCATTATCTTAACTATGACATTCATAACTTCTTAAGCCAAAAACTAGACCGGTGTATTCAAGAATATCCTTTCCAAGGTTCCATAAAGTCTTTAATTGTATACTTACTATAGGTTAATGTAAATTTCAGGACTGGTATACAAAATTCATACTGACAGCCGTAGTTCATATCCAGAGTGTACACTAATTAATATTAAAACGAGAAGTACCGTTGGATTATATTTTAAACGCCCGTTGTATAAGCCATTGGTCAGCTTCAAGATTAAAAACTTTTAAAACTACAAATGTAAAACGTTATCATTGTTTTTTGCCTGTTACATGAATTACTTTAAATCATGTAACATATATATGATGTAACTTAATTAAATGGGAAAACATTACACAAAATTTGCTTTGTTCTTCTAATGAAAAAAAAAAGTTTAAATGAATAAAATGGGAGAAAGCTGAAACAAAACTCATGAAAAACATCAAAGGAGAATAAATTATAACAAACAAAAGTATTCCTACTATTGGTGCTTATGGCTAAAACAAAGAAAAATACCACAATAATAATCTCAGTGTTTCAAACATTTTGTGATCTTCAGAGGAATACATTGAACTCTAAACTTGTATTATGTTGCATAATACTAATTACTTCGAGGATAATACAAGGATGAGCGGGGCTGAGGCGTGATAATCGGCCCGAGAGGAGCATAACGGCCCGAGGGCCGATTATCACGCCTCGGCCCCGCTCAGCCGTGTTTTAACGTCTATAATACATACCTTTATAGACATCTATTTGGACATCTTTTTTATAAAATGTTTACTTAGGTTCTTGAGTGAGCACTTGTTAATTGAACGAGCACTACGTCACGACTCAAGTATTACGTCATTAAAGTTTAATATGTGACGTAATTCGACGAATGTTTACTTTTTCAAACAGTGCAAATCTGACACTGTCGGTTGAATGTTTCTTTTCTTTTTGCTTTTAAACCAGAACTTCATTGCAAAATCATTGGACAGGACGGAATATGTTTTAATGATGAATGGTAGAAGTGTTTAACGTGGTATGAGTCTGTAAAGGCTATGATTTTAGAGTGTTTCATACTTATACCACTGCTGCGAGCTTCGATTATCTACACCAAATAGGGTTTATTTTACCGGAAGTACAGTATGGGGAAAACGATAAGAAACAAACTCTATTGGAAGTAACGTGATTTTAAATCGGGATATTTCTCTGGTACGTACAATTCAGTTTGAGTTAATCATTCCAAAGCTTGTGTTTAAATAGATGATTTCTTTGTCGGTTTCTTAAATGTCATTATAAATCTATATCTCGTCAACTCCCTTGAAATCGCGACTCCCCGCCATTCGCGGACATTTTGTTTTTCACGTGACTTCGTACTAAAATTATCCTAACGCATGCGCGACCGTGGGAATGTTTACACTAGAGGTTACTCTACTGTGATGTCTTAATTTTTTACGAAAATCATGAGATTAAAACAGTTTAGAGCCTTTAAAACTATTGAATCTGTAAAATTACCTTATTTCCTTATTCCTGTACCAGGCTCTGTGAATTATAACAAGGATCGTATAGTGGTTTTTTGATATAAATAATATTCACGGACAAACTAGACCACTGGACTGACGGACACTATGTTTTACCTAAATGAACGGACGGACAAACAGCATTTCATGGAGTGACAACAAATAGGAGAATAAGACAAAGAATAATTTCACAGTGCTACTCTTTTAATCAATGTTATACTGAAAACTCAGTTATTTAATATTCACAGTACTAGTGTGTCACAATATAATACTTGAAATTAAATCAATTATCAAATTCAGACCCTAATAGATTTTGTAGCTAGAACATCGCGACAATGCGAAAAATAACCCAAAAATAAGGGAGAATAATTCCCAAAGAAATAGGACCAACAATTAAAGTGAAGCACTAAGGCTTCGAAGACCACCGACCTGATGGACGGTGAAGTCCTACTCAAGAAAAACAGGCTGTGCAACGGATTTTATACCGTGCACAGTCATGTGACAATATTATCATGGTTACTTACAAAACAAGTTTAAACAACCAATAAGAATAAACCAATCAAAAGTTGTTTAACAAAATCAAGTAACCAATAGAATTTAATTTAATAGGAACACTTCGTATTAGAACTGAAAGTAGATGAAAAACAGGTAATAACAATAATACAATAAAGGTAGCCTGTTACATTCCCAAAATCGCCAAACTTTTAAAATCCATTTTTTTACCCAAAAAATCAACATCCTGAAATTTCATTCTTCGTGTGCAATTGTAGTAACTTCCATATATGGAAAAAGCGCGCGATCTATTAATAATTAGGCCAAGCATATTTTTGCTGTTGGATTTTCAGTCCCCCTAAATATTATTTGAATTTTGTAATTTTTATAAACTTATTCATTCCAAAGGAGGTTTCTGGTGCTACATCTCTTAAATTGTTCATCAAATGGGCCCAGTGTGATGGTATTAATAATGGTAGGCCATGTCTGCATTAGACTCATCTATGCTTCTGCACTAAAGTTAAGTGGTCAAAAGAGGTTTTAAGTTCTTCTGTCCACACTGCAAGGAAAAGTAACCAAAATAACATTAAAAGCAAATGTACATAAGTTATACATTTAAAACTGTTCATTTGCATTAATTAATTGTTGATTCTTCAGATATTTAACTGACCTAAACTCTTTATGCACCGGAACCAATTAATTGCAATTGGTAATGGCCTAAATGTAACTTTTACAAAGAATTTTGGGATGACGTAATTTCCGCGAACCTCATGGTAGTGACAAAAAATGGCGGCCACCTGTCAGCTATGTAAACATTGCAGACATTTAATAATCCAGAATGTGTTCGCTGGGTGATTTTTGATACAGATCGGCGGTAAATAGATAAAATTTAATAGATATTTACAATTAATGCTAGTAGTTTGTCCCTTTATTGATTGTCATGAACTAAAACAAATATATCCGCGAATCGCCGGCAGTCGAGGATACAGTAGAGTGGAATAGAATAGAATAGAATAAATTTATTTTCCAATCATTGGTCATGTTACATGACATTGCAATCAATGTATACATAATGCAGCAAATAAAAGTAACAACAACATAGGAATGCACTTACATGCATAAAGAAAACAAGGCTTAATTTTGATTTGTTAAAACAATTAACAAAAGATGAGTATGGCTACTTTTCAAGTCATATCTTCCAACACTAGGCCTACCTTTTTTGTATTTAATTTAATTTTACTAAGTAGGGTAGATAGAGGGCAATACTAAGGAGACTGTATGATGAAAAGTTTACCAATAAAATAAATAAAATATGAAGATAACCTATAGCTGAGTAATATTGTAGTTAAGACTGTATGATGAAAAGTATACCAATAAAATACGAAAATAACCTGTAATTGGGAAATATTGTAGTTATCATAATCGTATACAGTCTATTCATTATTATAAAATTACTGAGGCTACCTTACATATGGAGGGTAACAAGTATTCTTATAAATCATGTGGAAGATATTCTTAAACAAGTAACACATTAACATAGGATTTTAAAACAATTAACAACCTAACAAAGTTCACATTTCTTGTTAACAAATGGTTCATCTGTGGACAATCACTGATCTTGGACTACTAATGGATAAAAAAAATAAACATCACATCCATAACTGTATTCATGATTATACTGTTTCAATTCAAAAATATTTATGTAGTGTTTTTCAGGATATCAAATCTCTTATTGTAACATGTGTAAATATATTTTGATACTTCGTTGATGACAATGCTATCTTCATTACTGAACATCCAAACAAACTTCTGTTCTGAATTCAAATTATTAAAGTTCATACACAGCTTAGACAATGATTCATGTAGCTGAGTACGTTCATTCCTGTATGCATCACAATCTATCATAAAATGAACTTCATCTCCAACTAAGTTACTATTAACACAAAGCTTACAAAATCGCACATTTGACTCTACTTTCTTATATCGCCCAGTGGAATGCAAAATGCTTCACTGCCGAGAATTATTTTATTTTAACCTTACGAAGAAGCCGCATAAGTTAAGATATAATGATTGAAAATACAACGGAAATATTGTGACGTCGCGCGTTCCTCACGCGAGGGCTGATATCATGATATTAGCCCTCGCGTGAGGGCCGATTATATGATAATGGACCGGTCTGGAAAATAATAGCCAAATTTACTACACAAATTTGTTACTAAAAATAGTAAGGTATGTATTATATGAACAATTATATTGAGACGTTAACTAGCACGCGGCTATGGCGTGACTAATATTGCAGAATTGTCTTTGATAAATATTAATACTTTTTATAAACTTTGCAAAAGTTCCAAGAGTGCATACGTTTAAATTTTAAATACTTCGAAGAAAAATAATCCAGATTACAAGTCATAGCGATATTATGCTATGAATATCATCGAACAAAAACAATTAATATGTGAAAGTCGTTTTATTTCTATTACATCCACCTGCGGTAAAAATAAGTTTTTTACCTGTTCACCATAAGGCGTTGCTCCTTTCATCATTTGGATGCCAAATATGAAAAGAAAATTTTTCAAACTGTAAAATGCAGTTCAATAAATTTTGCACAAGTCAAAAACATAGCGACACAAAACATCATTTTAAATTAATGAGTAATAAGTTTCTGACATTAAAATGTTAGGTCCATTTGTCTAACAAATGTATATTTGTAAAAGTGTATTTGTTTAGTTTCCTGTGTGAGTACTCAATGAATGACAAAAATAAATTGTTGATTTCTCTGTTTAAATTTGATAGTTCTTTTAAAGGACCTTACATATTGTTGTCAGTATCAAATGGTTCTATCTTAACATTTGCCACACCAGCCCCAAAGTTGAATTTGTCCTGTATCGTTTAATGTAACACCTTTATACCAGACGTTTTTTTAATCTTTCATGCGTTTACTAAGTTACCGTCTTATTAAGAATCCAACTCTCTCCCTACACCCCCATACTCACCAAAACATTGCCTATGGTTGTACATGTATAAAATACGTATAGTTCATCCTTCACAAGCTAAAATCTAACTACTCGTCACGTAGACATCTTTCTAAGGGCATAACAAAAACAATGAACAAACCCGCAAATTTTAAGCTTACAAACTGTCAAACTTGCCTTGCCCTTCTGACATTCCCTTCTTTTTAATTTAACCAACCTTTGTACTGGAAATTTTCTAAATGTTAGTGAAATCACCCACTTAATTGCGTCATGTGAAAAATTTCCTAGGAATTTTATTATCAAGTCATATGCAGAGCGTCTTGACTTCAAGCGCTTAAGACCTAAACATCCCTTAAATTATGTTTGCAGTCAAACACAAAAACGAAAAAAGACAAAACAACAATTAAAATGCACACATGAGTGAACAACAATATGTAATATCCCTTACTAAACGAACTAAATTATTTATCAAACCGTCAAGATAAAGGTGAACTTGTATGAACGCGCTTTGCATAATTTAGTTCGTTTAGTAAAATTTCATCACAAAGTACTCTTTTCTTACCAAGACTTTGTGTTGCGCTCAAGTTTGCGTAGTTTTACATGTAAAGTGAAAATAAACATTGTTAAGGGCCGACTGCAGTTAAGCTATGTTTCATTCCGCGTTTAGTATGTGCGATTAGACGGGAATCTTGTATAAACCATAGCTTGATCTGAAACTGACAAAACTTGCCATACCCTTCTGACGCTCCTTTATTGTAAGTGCACCTAACCTCTATACTGGAAATATACTCATTTTTTTTAACGGTGAACGCACGTTTTGTGACATTCGAAACCATTTGTTGTGAACAACTGTCCTAGCGAACTATTTATTTAGTAATAATCAAATCAAATTCTAGGTAGGGTCGCTACCCGAATGGCGAGCTCGTCCTAACGTCAGTAACGCAAGTAGCCAACCATGATGCATTCAAAAATACGAGTCAATGCATTGAAACGCACGGTTAAACATTTTAAAGAACGAATTTGTTTAAAACTACTCAGATAAAAACAAAAAGGATAAAGAAGATACTATTGCAGGACTTTAATGCCTCAAGTAGTAAAGGAAATGTTTTATGATAAAAGAGTAAGCACTCATTTACATAATAAGTTAGTGCACATCATAAGCCTTAGAACATTCAATTCTGCTAATAAAGTGCCCGTTGCACATGACAAGCTTTTATTGAATCAATTTCAAAGTAAAACAGATAATGGCAAGTTTCTGTCAGTAGTTCCATACACATCAACATAATACTTGTGTTTGATTCAATTAAAATTTATTTCTGCATTAAGGTAACATTTAAGTTTGTAATATTTACAAATAATAGAAAAGAACATGTTTACCATCCCTAGACAAAGTTAAAATTTCACATTATTGCTTTCAGCCTTTAGTGGCAATTTTGTGATGCCGAAGTTTTCAAACAACTCGACGTCAAGCTGACGATATTACCGGAGCTTGTATGTACCCCCGGAATGAAGACATTAAGTCATCCCCGTCGACTTGAACAACACAGCAAGTCTTCAAAATTACAACGACATGCCTCTATATACCACGTCTTGTTGATAAAAGGTATGTCGTTATGTCAAGAGACAGAATCCCGACTTACTTACATTAATATACATGTATTTGTCGACTTAAAGTAACATAAATGTCGACATATTTCTTGTCGACATGCAGTGTAAGAAAAAGCAAGTTGTCTAAAATATGACGACAAACTTTTTAAGGTATGTGAACATGTTGTATAAATAATGCATCTTCACAACATAATTTTATCGACAAAATGAGATACTGAACTACCAGGTTTATGCATGTCGACATAAATTTAGTCGACAAAGACTCCAAAAGAGAACAAGCTGTCAAACATTATTACAACAAAATTATATAATTGCGTCTTGTGTTCTGAATAAAAGACGCACAGTAATTTAAGACGTGATGATATGATTTTGTTGTAATAATGTATGACAACTTGATCTGTTTTATAGGCTTGTCGACGAAATTTATGTCGACATTGCATAAACCTGGAAGTTCAGCATCTCATTTTGTCGATAAAATTATGTTGTGAAGATCCATTAATTTTACGACATGTTCACATAACTTAAGAAGTTTTTTGTACCGAAGCTTGTATGTACCCCCGGAATGAAGACATTAAGTCATCCCCGTCGAGTTGAGCAACACAGCAAGTCGTCAAAATTACAACGACATGCCTCTATATACCACGTCATGTTGATAAAAGGTATGTCGTTATGTCGAGAGACAGAATTTCGACTTACTTACATTAATATATTTGTCGACTTGAAGTAACATGAATGTCGACATATTTCTTGTCGACATGCAGTGTAAGAAAAAGCAAGTTGTCTAAAATAGGACGACAAACTTTTTAAGGTATGTGAACATGTTGTATAAATAATGCATCTTCACGACATAATTTTATCGACAAAATGAGATACTGAACTACCAGGTTGATGCATATCGACATGTGTTCAGCATCTCATTTTGTCGATAAAATTATGTTGTGAAGATGCATTAATTTTACGACATGTTCACATAACTTAAGAAGTTTTTTGTCATCTTTTAGACAACTTGTTTATTCTTAAACTGTATGTCGACAAGAAATATGTCGAAAACCATGTTACTTCAAGTCGACAAAAATATTTATGTCAGTAAGTCGGGATCCGTATCTCGACATGTCGACTTATCTTATGTCATAATGACCAGGTATATAGAGGCTTGTCGTTGTAATTGTGACGTCTTGTTATGTTGTACACGGCGAAAGAGACGACTTCATGTCTTCATTCCGGGGGTACATACAAGCTTCCGTATTTTTGTCATCTTTTAGACAACTTGTTTATTTTTAAACTGTATGTCGACAAGAAATATGTCGACAACCATGTTACTTCAAGTCGACAAAAATATTTATGTCTGTAAGTCGGTATCCGTATCTCGATATGTCGACTTATCTTATGTCATAATGACCAGGTATATAGAGGCTTGTCGTTGTACTTGTGACGTCTTGTTATGTTGTACACGGCGAAAGAGACGACTTCATGTCTTCATTCCGGGGGTACATACAAGCTTCCATAAAACTAGGATACATTGTTGTTTTTTTATCGATTTTGACTTCTTGCAGTCTTGTAAATATTCTGAATCTTACTTGCCTATTTAAAGACCTCCTCACACATAGGCGAAAGCCCCCCGATGTCTACTTGCGAATACTGGCGAATAGGGCTTGGACAAGTATCGTACCCATCAGTATATGTACGTTTTACATCGTTGGTGGTGTTCGTGTGAATGCGTTTATGAGCATTACAAATCGTTGCGATTTGTCTAGATCGTCGGAAAATTTTGAACATGTTTCGATTAAAATGGCGATTAAAATTTTCGCCTGCGATTCGTTAACATTCGTCTTAATACGCTAAACAACCGCAACGTCTTCGCATAGCTTTCGTCAACTTGCATTAGTGTTCGCAAGTTATCAGGTCCGATTATCATATATTTGCATAATTTGCAAATAATTTACATATCAAGCGATCCCATGACGAATGTTTGCGACAGTTTGCGAAACATAGCAAAAAATTACGTATTGTAGCTAACTCAATCCGAAATTTCATGGCGAATGAAAGCGAATTGTAACGATTGGTTGACGTTCTGAAAACGAACGGATACGCTTGCATACGAATCATTACTTATGGTAAATAAGACATACGTATCGTAATTTCTTGACCTGTTTTTAGTATCTGAACACTTTAATTTCATTATAAAAACGAATGAATCAAAATAACAATATTTTTAGTTATTCCTACGTCAGAATATAAGATATACAACGCTTGAGGATAAAGTATATAGCTGCTGTGGCTCATCAAAAAGTCTCCCAAAACAAAACAAGTTCATCAGTGGCCATGTAGAAGTGGAGCCGGAGCACGTCCCATCTGGAGAAGACTACGACTGCATTCCGAGATACAGCGCCAGTTTGGCAGCATTCTATGATTACCTTATATATGAACTCAAAAGGAACTCAAAAGAGATGATTCTAAAACTTTAAAGAAATTCCTCTTCATGCCAACTGAACTGTTTGATGAAATGTTCGAGTGTCAATTTTAAATTGCGCTAAACATGGGGCTGGGTGGCGAAAAGCTCAATATTTTGATATTTTTCGTGTTCGGTGGCTTTCATATTCTTTATCATTAAAAACAATCGCAAAGGCTTTGCGAACATTCTAAGTTAGCCTCGTTTTGAAAATGTTACAATGCTTGTTTAATGTTTTTCTTTATTTTTTCAAGTTTTATTAAGGTGTGTTGAGGCGTTTGATATAATTATTTCTTACTATCAAACCACTTTTTTATATGTATCCCGAATAAATAGTTAAATTGCTTGGATAACTATATACTGAGTGCCAATGAAAACGCAACACTTTATTTTTTGGAATATTTTTGATGTGTGTAAAAGTTAAATAAATTGGCAACGGTATATGTGTTTTAAAATCAAAAAGTAACTAATCGATACATTTATTGTTCACTGATTTTTTTTAAACTTTCTCTCCTACAGCAACCCCTTACAAACGCACGTAAGTTTCGTTTTGGCATGTAGACATGCATGAATAACCTCAAAACAAGTCTATTTGTTAACCTTTACTTATGGCTACACAAATCCCATCTTCAGTTTTCAAGTTTTACTCTATACAAATGTGAAAATGCCAAGACTCTTAGACTACCAGCGACATGAGGTTTTGGACATGATCCAAGGAGGTATGTCTCGACGTGATATCGCACGTCGAATGAATTGTTCGCCGTCGACAATTACTTGCTTGGCCCAACAGAATATTATTCAGTTTAAAACACATCTATTTTTGCGAATTTATTAAACTTTTACACACATCAAAAATATTCCAAAAAGTAAACGGTTGCGTTTTCATTGGCACTCAGTATAGTTGAGCTCGGATCGCTTATGATAATCAAAAAGTATTGAAAATAGTTTCGAAATTGCATACACCATATTCACACGAATCAATGAATATTTTCTGAAACCGTTTCGTACAAAATGATCTAGAAGTTGGTCCGACACCGTTTCAAGACAAGATAAATTAGAAGTTTTTTCGTCCGAGATAAAATAGGAGTTTCCTGTCTGACACCGTTTCCCGACAATAGAAAATAAAAGTTTCCAGTGCGACACCGTTCCACGACAGTAAAAATTTCGAGTTTCCTGTATGACCTCTTTTTCCGACAATAGAATAAAGGAGTTTCCTGTGTGACACCGTTTTCCGGAAATAGAAATTCGGAGTGTTCTGTCCGAAACCGTTCCTCGACAAAAGAGAATAGGAGGTTTGTGTTCGAATCCATTCTCAGACAATGGACAATTGAGTTTTCTGTCCGAAACCGTTTCTGCAAAATAGAAAGTAGGAGTTTCTTGTCCGAAAACGTTTTCCGCCAAGATTAGTTAGGAATTTTATTGACCGACACCTTTTTGAAAAATTAATATGATATAATTTTAATTATTTTTAAATTTTATAAAACTCTGAAAGCATTAATGAAAAGTGATACAACAAAAAATAAGAAGGCTTACTTTTAAAAGTATTTGCACAAGCACGCGCATTTAACAAGTTTAGCATAACAATCATAATGTTAAGGTGTTTAGACCTGCATCTGGTAGATTAGTTACCGTCATAACAAAGTTTGGATGATTCTTGCAAGGCAGTTTATGTTGGTAGTTCTTTTGTTTTTTGTTTTGTATACCACTTACCAGAGTAAAGAAATAAGACAGAATAGTCTTGAAGCGCTAAACATATCAATCCAAGCAAGATTTTTGCTTTAATATTTTGCGTTTTCTGTCATATAAATGTCATTTGATTTGTTATTTTGTTTCAGACGGTGACAATATGTGTCAAGTCTGCATCAATGCTCCTACAGATTACACCCTAGCAGCTGGCAGCTTCTTAACTTTTGATACTTTTATTGAGAATCAAGGCGGTAATAATCAGGGCCTCTCTACAAGTCTTGGTTCAGAATCCATCGCATTGCTACTTCAATTTCTATTTCGGAACAATAGTCAGCCCAGTCGGTTGCCTTGTATCGGGATATAACATAACGGGAGGTCACTTCACTCAAGGCAGTTGTGAAGCTATGGGTCAACTTGATTCGAATAAATTTCTGCAGGTCAAAGTTGCTGAAGCACAAGGGCCCTGGCCGTGCATTTTTGCGTAGCAATTCCTTCATTTGTTTATCAGCCATGGAAATTCCACGATCACTAATATCACCACGATGAATAACACACGAAAACAACGTTTTATCTTTCTCGCTATTAAACCTATGTAACCTGCTTAACCATCGAGAAACAATTGTATTTTCCATCGCCTGTTCAAACTGAAAAAATATTTTCAACTTACAGACTACTAGAGGATGTCCTATCAACCAATTATCAACCCAGTAACAATTGTATTTTCCATCGCCTGTTCAAACTGCACAACTATTTTCAACTTACAGACTACTAGAGGATGCCTGTAAACCAAATATAGACCCAGTGACAATTGTATTTTCCATCGCCTGTTCAAACTGCACAACTATTTTCAACTTACAGACTACTAGAGGATGCCTGTAAACCAATGATCAACCCAATGACAATTGTATTTTCCATCGCCTGTTCAAACTGCACAACTATTTTCAACTTACAGACTACTAGAGGATGCCTGTAAACCAATTATCAACCCAGTGACAATTGTATTTTCCATCGCCTGTTCAAACTGCACAACTGTTTTCAACTGATAGACAACAAGTGGATGCCTGTAAACCAATGATCAACCTAGGGACATTTGTAATTTTCAACTACTTTTAAAACAAAGCACAGCTGTTTTCTGGCAGACTACTAGCGGATGCCTATCAACCAACTTATCAACAGTCAACTGATATCTGTCAACATATCATTCTCTTTGTACTTTATTTCTGTTAGAACTTTTATAATAGCCAAATCAGATCAATAAAATCATTGCAAATGGAAATATTGCCGTCAAGTTATCATTTTGAAATATTTTATCGGGACTTTAATAAAGACAAAACAAGACAATAAGCAGTATTGACTGTTTAATCTCTTTTGCAGATATAACAGCCTTAAGTGCCATGCTAAATGACTTTGCCTCTACCTTGGAACGAACCCGTCACGACTAGAGCGCCTAACCCTGCAATTCCGTCGACGCAACCAATTGAGCAAACCGGGACAACCCCCAAAAAAGTTGATCGGATAGCCCTGATATACGTTATCATCACTGCACGACATCGGTAACAGGTTAGTTTACTGATAACAATAATGACTACATGTACTGTGAGACTATTTACGGCCGCCACACTGCACAAATAGCACTACTGTGATTTTCAAATGGCATTACCTCTACCTGGGAGCGAACCCGCACCGTCACGGCGACAGCGCCTAGCCCTGCAATTCCGACGGCACAGCAAGATCTATAGTTCTGAACAAAAATACTGAATAATTGGTGTTATAATAATAAATGTATAATCAAGAGCAAATGAAATTGCGCTTTGATCGTTAACTCCCACAGCAAAGTCAATACCAATATTTAACGTAATAATTTAGCGGAGATACAAAAAGTATAACTGTCACACAAAGAAAACTTAAATGTGATCGGGATCGGGAAGTTGCGTGAGATAGATAATAGAAAGTATGACGATTGCGGGGTTTTGTTTTCAACAATAAAATGTGGAATGGACAAAACAAAGTTATTTGATGATAAGACTTCTTGAGATTTCTTTTTCTGCCCTACACTTTCACCTGCACTAACAACTGCCAACATAGGTTATATATCCCCAGGCTTATCTGTCCTCCACTTTCACCTGTACTAACTATTGCAACCATTAGTTATATATCCCCAGGCTTATCTGTCCTCCACTTTCACCTGCACTAACTATTGCCACAATAAGTTATATATCCCCAGGCTTATCTGTCCTCCACTTTCGCCTGCACTAACTATTGCCACCATAAGTTATATATCCCCAGGCTTATCTGTCCTCCACTTTCGCCTGCACTAACTATTGCCACCATAAGTTATATATCCCCAGGCTTATCTGTCCTCCACTTTCACCTGCACTAACTATTGCAACCATAAGTTATATATCCCCAGGCTTATCTGTCCTCCACTTTCACCTGCACTAACTATTGCCACCATATGTTATATATCTCCAGGCTTATCTGTCCTCCACTTTCACCTGCACTAACTATTGCCACCATAAGTGATATATCTCCAGGCTTATCTGTCCTCCACTTTCACCTGCACTAACTATTGCCACCATAAGTTATATATCCCAAGGCTTATCTGTCCTCCACTTTCACCTGCACTAACTATTGTCATCATAAGTTATATATCTCAAGGCTTATCTGTCCTCCACTTTCAAATGCACTAACTATAGCCACCATAAGTTATATATCTCAAGGCTTATCTGTCCTCCACTTTCACCTGAACTAACTATTGCCACCATAAGTTATATATCTCAAGGCTTATCTGTCCACCACTCTCACCTGCACTAACTATTGCCACCATAAGTTATATATCTCCAGGCTTATCTGTCCTCCACTTTCACCTGCTCTAACTATTGCCACCATAGGTTATATATCCCCCGGCTTATCTGTCCTCCACTTTCACCTGCACTAACTATTGCCACCATAAGTTATATATCCCCCGGCTTATCTGTCCTCAACTCTCACCTGCACTAACTATTGCTACCATAAGTTATATATCCCCAGGCTTATCTGTCCTCCACTTTCACCTGCACTAACTATTGTTACCATAAGTTATATATCCCCAGGCTTATCTGTCCTCCACTTTCACCTAGACTAACTATTGCCACCATAAGTTATATATCTCTTGGCTTATCTGTCCTCCACTTTCACCTGCTCTCACTATTGCCACCATAAGTTAGAAATCCCCAGACTTATCTGTCCTCCAATTTCACCTGCACTTTCTATTGCCACCATAAGTTATATATCACCAGGCTTATCTGTCCTCCAGTTTCACCTGCTCTAACTATTGCCACCATAAGTTATTTATCCCCTGACTTATCTGTCTTCCACTTTCACCTGCACTGAATATTGCCACCACAAGTTATATATCCCCAGGCATATCTTTCCTACACTAACTGTTGCCACCATAAGTTTTTATCCCCAGGTTTGACAAGGCGCGTACATGGAATCTGGAATAACAGAGAACACCGCCTGTTCACACAGTCTAAATAGTAGCGAGAAAAAGGGGCACGTGTTTATTATAAGATCTTGTTCTTGCTGGTTTGACTCCAGATGTCAGAGGTCGTTAAGGTCATTGAGTACCCACCTTTTCACTTTACAATGCTATTAGTTTCTTTAATTTTAAATGTTTGTGTGCTTTTGCATGCAACATATTCGAGTGGATGTGTGGGTTGAAATTTTTCACAAAGACAACCTGTACATGTTTGTTCACACGAGAACCTATTAAGACAAGTGTGGTGTTGGTGCACCCTAGAACCGGGTTTAAAAGCCCAGTGGCAAATTGTTTTGCCACTGACCGTTCAAAAACGGTAACCCCTCGGGTTCTCACTTTCGTTAAAGTTGTGTGTGGCGTCTATTTCAAAACTGATTATTGCATATCCATGCTCCCTTCTCTCTACTTTTTGGCTGTGTTGGGAGGCCGTGTCTGCTTGATGTGACCATTTAATTTCGTTCCGAATTGTTGAGCCGAAATTCCTTGTGTTTTTACATCACAGCTTATTGTGATTCTATCAATGAACTAATCTAAAAAATTGGAAAATAAAATGCGCTTCGACAGCCTTTGATTTAAATGACATTGAAGTATAACTACATTTTTAACCCTTTCCAGTAAACATTTTGCAGTCCCGTACGAGTTACTTCCCCGAAAACAAGGCTGTACGGGAAATCTGAACGTTCGGACTATGACTTTAGCACAAAATGGACAACAGAACCTATTAGTTTGCAGATCTGAGATCGTCGCTACCAGTCAAAAATAAGTTACTTGTCTGTTGTTTTACTAAGGCTTTTTTTTAATTTTCGCTATTTGTTCGATATTTGCATATGTACTGTTTTAAGAACATTTACCATTCTTGTCGATAATGGGCCGTATGAAACGATGTTTGGACAAACATAATCATTATTTTTCGAATTTATGTGCAACACTTTTCATCTTAATTTCTTATGTGCTAAAATTATATTTTACTGGTGGGTAAGTTGCAATATTAGTGCATAAGTCTAAAACATTACAGAGGCTGGTAATACAATATACTCTGGAAAACCGAACATGTCATCTTGTGGTTACTTTATCTGCAGACATATATTTTACAATCTAAATTTGTTGATACACTTTTGGAAAAATCTTAAATCCTATGGCGTTAAGCGGTGCACGTTTTACTTGTTCTCATCTATACATGAAGCTTTAGTTTATCAATTCACTAATGTCCAAAGGAAAGCTTGTAATTTTGGAGTAAAAGTTCGACAATCTTTTGATTAAACCATATGAAAATATACATTATCGTTTTGAATTTAGAGTTTTGAAAATTTTTATATGGGGCACGGCACGGGAAAAGGTACCTTCGGTTAATTTTAGTAATATATTTGTTTTAAATAAATTAAGAAAAACTTACAACTATAAATCAATTTCTTATAACCAAAATGTGATTTTGTTACACATGTTGACAACAAAATTGTATTTTTACCGCGAAATGCATAATAAATAATGTCGTCCGCTCAAATTTATGACGTCATTTCAAAGATGGACGTCAACTGTCCGAAAGTACCTTTTCCCGTGACGCACCCCATATAACACATATGTTTCCACTCGTCTTCTTACTGATCAAGAATTCACATAACTGAGGGAAAACAAATACATTTACCATCAGATTCAGAAATAAAATGTCTATGGTATAGAACAACTCCTGAATTGGGAGAGGGAGATTCCTAACAAATATTAAATGAACTGATCTCTTGTGGTCAATGCGATATGTCCCTTTTCTTAATTGACAGGCGGCCCCTTGCGCGCAACACTTTGGTATTTTATGACATGTAGCCTTAAAAATCAATCGCCATCGGCCTATTAGAACATGTTCGTAGGTCATAAGACTTGCTAAACCGAAAAAAAAAGAATCAAGAACACTTACTGTTAATTAAAGTAGTAAATAGTTCATGCGAATTTAAGGAATGATGTCTTGACACTTTTAGGCAAAGCAGCTGGATTACTTTATAAATTATTTTTACAATGAAAAAAATATCATGACGCTTAATTATATTACTAATTCAATAACGAAATAGACATACTACGCAGTGGCGGATCCAGAGTGGGTCGAACGAACCCCCCCTAATTTCCCCGATTTTTTTGGTCCCGGGAGGTTCGAGGTTCGAAGTTTGTGGGTATAAATCAATATGACGGGTTTCATGAAAGAAATCGATAACCAGTTGGTGCTAAATTGTTTCATTTGACGACCAAAACATGCATCCTCAGTGGTAGTCTTGAGTGTTAAAACTTACACTTCACGCATATTGCGTACTCTCAATTCAAATCTGTGTATTGCCAATAAACAACTTCGCACATTGCACACTTGCCATTGTAAGTGGCCAATCTGCTTTAAAATGTAACATTAATTCAAGTGCTAATATCCACAATACAAGAACTAAATAAAGTTTGAATGAAAAAAAATATATAAATTCATTTTCGATGTTACGTCCGGCGGTGAATCAAAGACAAAGAATGACTATGAACACAACTACTATAAGTTCGCATAGGCATAGAAAAATTTACTGAGATAGAGTTGTGCACTGATTTCCATATATTTTGAATTATTCTCATAGAAAGTATAAAATATTTCCCCCAAAACATGGCAGGTGCGCCATGGAGCACGTGCGTATATTAAACATGGTCGTTTGAGTTTAGATCCAAAATAATTACACAAATATTTCTGCTTAAATCGGTCTCTTACGTAAAAGTGTGTCAGTGTGGACTGAATTTTGTGCCGTTCATGAAAATAAAGCATTTAAAAAGTCGAAAATTACTCAGCCGTAACATACTTTATATCCTACGAAGATTAATATCGGCGCCGCTCCGTTTTTCCAAATTATTTCTAACTAAAAACGATATTACTTGATTTTGAGACTTTGCAAAATTTACGTTTATTAAAACAAGATGTTTTATTAACTGTGACAAATTTTGACATGACTATGATGGAAGCTGAGCGGATTATTCGCCGAGTTTTCTGATACCTAGAAAGGATGAGTCTTAATATTCTGTGGTAGTTAAGCTGTTTAATACATTAAAAAACTCAAGTTTAATACCGACTAATTTCTTTACTTGAATTAAGATTTTCAACGTTCAACATCTAATACACCGAATATTGGCCTAACCGCATTAAACGTGTATATAATTTCGGAAGGAAAAAGAAATCGGATTTTTTTCTCTATAAGCACTCCTAACTTTATTTATAGAGTATTATAGAGCAATCAATAAAGTTGACTCTGGACTCGGCATATTAACGTTCAAAAATTTATTTTATGCAACTTATTTCAAAAGATTTTGATATCATATGCTATATTGTTGTCCAGTAGGAAACCAAAAGTATTTCATAGCTATTTTCTCCCTCTAAACCCCATCCCACCAATCAGCCTTGGTCCAAAAACAGTTATTTGGGTAAACATCATCTGGCTCCAGAGCATCTAAAATGTCTTCAACATTTTTCAACAGGCGAAAGTATTGCGGCCACAAACTGGGAACCTTGAACTACAGCCATTTCGAGCTGCCTTTTCTCTAATTTACAACTTCTTAAGTTGAAACATTGATTGTGTTTCGCATATCTAGATTCAAAAAATGAGATAGAGCATTTGGATCTGAGTGCTTTTAATTTCATCCCTACTGTATGAAAGAGTAGTTTAAATCATGCTATAAAATCCTCACAGAATACCCCAGAATGCAGGATTTAGCATTTAGATTTTCATTTTTTTCTGAGGGAACAGGCCCCCGGAACCCTAGGTTGGTTAAGCATCTTACAAATTCATTTGGACCTCTGACGGTGGCAGGGATTTAAGAGTTTATGAAGGTTAATGGGGAAATCTTTTCTTAAAAGAACCTAGAAGCTCGATTTGTTTCTTTTATGCCTGTCATCGTGTTCTTGCTGATTTTACTCCAGGAGATCTGGTCTCGGTAAGATCATTGAGTACCCGCCCCTTCGGCTTTGCAATGCTCTTAACTTCTTATGTTTTATATGTTTGTGTGCTTTTGCTACAACATTGTTAAGCCGATAAGTGGGTTGGAGTTTTTTCACCAAGACAACTTGTACTTGTTTTGTGATATGAGAACCTGTTGGGGCAAGTGTGAGGTTGGTGCACCCTAGAACCTGGTTTAAACCCCCAGTGGCAATTTGATTTGCCACTGACCGTTCCAAGGCGGTAACCCCTCGGGTTCTCATTTTTGTTTATTGTTAGTGGTGTCTTTTTTGAAACTGATCATTTTATTAACCATGCTCTCTCTCCCTCTCTTCTTCTTGACTGTGTGGGGAGGCTGTTTTTTCTGAATGTGGCGATTCCTGATATGCATATTTCACCTTTTTACATATTTTATTTATCGAGAATCCTGGACGTGTCTGAAGGGCTAATGTTCAAGCTCAGTTACAAATTAACGCTGTTAAAAATATGACTCGCTGAGTTGAACCCCCCCCCCCTCTCTGAAATCCTGGATCCGCCCCTGCTACGTTTCAAAAAGTAATGTTTTGTTAAAACCGAAAGTTGTAAGTAAATGTTTCCTATTACGTTTATTAGGCGAGCGATCATTTTTCCCGTATAGGAGTCACGTGACTGGACAGGGCAGGTTACCGCAAAATTCATCGAATTCATCGAGATATCTCCAAAATTTATGAAAATGTGAAATATGCGTACCAGATAAAGCAACATTTAGAAACACAGCTTCCCTTAACAAAACTTCCCTTAACTTCCGTAAAAGTCTTCCCGTACATATAATCAGCATTGTTATCAGTAAAAAAACATGTCATGCGGTATTTATAAGGGATGATGCACGGCTAGAGTTTGTCACCGTGACGGTACGGGATTGCTCCCCAGTAGCGGCACTATCATTTGAATATCACAGTAGCGCTTTTTGTGCAGTGTGGCGGCCGTAAATAGTCTCCCTGTACATAAAGTCATTATCGTTATCAGTAAAATAATCCGGTACCGATGCCATGCAGTGACGATAACGTTTATCAGGGTTATCCAATCAACCTTTTGGGGATTGTCCCGGCTAGCTCAGTCGGTGTTGTTGTCGGAATGGCATGACTGGGCGCTGTCGCAGTGACGGTAAGGGTTTGCTCCCCAGTAAAGGCAATATCATTTGCAAAATTACCAATACCCCGGTTTCAAAATATTTTGTTCGGTTATGCAAATACTACACTCCTTGATATCTTAACATTGGTTCAAAATCTAGAAAATTAAACAAGATGTAAAATATAAACCCAAGTCAGATGTTGGGACACCACCATCTAAAAACGGCAACATTACAATATTAAAATAATAATTTCTTTTGTCATACATTTTATTAGCTCCAAAATAATTTTAATGGATAGATTTGGATCAAGAAAGTCTGCTCGCATTTTTTGGGATAGGATTTATAATTATTATTATTATTATTATTATTATTATTATTATTATTATTATTATTATTATTATTATTATTATTATTATTATTATTATTCTATTGTTATTATTAATATTATTATTAATATTATTATTATTATTATTATTATTATTATTATTATTATTATTACTTTTATCATAATTATTAAAGTTTTTATAATAAAATTATTATTGATACTATAATTATTTTTATCATTTTATTACGTCTATTATTATTATTATTATAACTATAATTATTATTATTATTATTTCACTCCCTCCCCACAAAGCCAAACAGAGAGAGGAAATGAGAGCATACTGTGATTTATACACATAAGTTGAAACAAATAATAAACAAAAGGAAGAACCTGTGAATTTACCGACTTGGAACAGTAAGTGGAACAACAATTTAGCACTGGGGGTATAAAACAGGTTCTAGGGTGCACCGACCTCTCAATTGTCCTAACAGGTTCTCATATGAACAAACAAGTACACGACTTGTTCGCTTGGTGAATTAGCTCTGACCCAGATGTCAAGTTGACAATAGCGCATGCAAAGCTTTAAAACATATAAAACATAAAAAGCGAATGGCGTTGTCAAGCAATAAAGGAGGGAGGGAGCTCAATAAAGGGACTCAGCTGGAGTGATATGGCATTATTTAGTTAAAGGATATAACAGAACTGTTGGCACAGATATTTTACATGAATGTGATCAAGTTATTTTGCAATTAACAAAGAACAGAATATGGTTGTAAAGTGAGAGGTCGGTGCACCATAGAATCTGGTTGTGTTTCTCCGAAATCACTAGTTTATACAATCATTCCATTTTGTCAGTTAGTGTTAGTTTCCTGAAAACATTTTAATGTAACATAAGAAAGCTGCCTGGTCTAAGGCTTTAACATTTGAAAGATTAAAAATGGTGAGTGCTGAAAGTGCTAGGTTTATTATGTGGATATGTTTATTTTCCGGAGAAGTTCTTGCAGAACCCTTAGTGAACTGGACTACAGCGGACATGTGTTGCAAGGACTACGGCGGACTTCACTCTATGAAAAATGAAGGGAACAGAATATTTTCAGACATAAAGGACAACCAGTCTTATTGGTTGTCCGGATTTACGAAGTATTCAGATTTTGTTTCATGGAAAGGTTGTTACAGTTCCTTTCCAACCGAATTCAAGGAAGTCAAGGAAACTAGTGAAAATACTGTGTATAGTTGTATCGATCAGTGTAAACAGAAAAATAAACCATTTGTTTATATAGGACTACAAAACCAGTCGTGTTATTGTCTAATGTGGAACAATACAAATGACAACAACAAAATGCGCGTTTCAGATGAAAAGTGTGAATATATCGAGAACACACATGTCCCTTCTCCAAACTCTTTTGTAAATGTCTATCAAAAAATCAATGATCAGCACGTATTCGAGGATTCTCTGACAGGAGCTTTTCACCAGCAATGTGTTTATATAAATGTAACACAAGAAAAAGTTTTCTATGGCACCGAATCGTGTTATAAAAATGCAAGCGGTCATATATGCGCCGCTGGATACTTCTCAGAAATCAATGTCACATGTCAATTGTCTAATTTTAAAGACAATTTTCGACGTCTCTGCATCAGAGATGTCTCATTAAACTGGTTTGATGCATACAAAGAATGTCGTCAATTTAATGGCAACCTTGTGAGCTTGATTAGCAAAGAAGAAGAAGATGTAATAAAACAAGAAATTAAACAATCGCACGCTTTATATTGGACAGGAATATTTAGAGATTTTAACAAAGAGATTTCTGACAAAGAGAACGATGGACCTGCCTGCTTATCAGCCAGAAAATATATGAACAAAATTGTTTTTGAACCTGATGATTGTTCAAGGTTAAAAGTCCCATGGTGTACAGGCAATACATCAATTTCTTATCCAGAGATATCGACGCATTCTAGTGAAATCGCTCCGTCTGATTCAGTTACTTATGAAACAAACACGATTTCCAGTGTCGCAGTTACGACTGATGTGCCTGATGCCTCTGCAAAGTCCGACAATCGAATCGCAATTATATCGTCAGTTTCGGCCGTGGCATTTATATGTATCGCATGTGTTGGCTTTCTTATAGTAAGAAAATCCAGGGCAGTATTTAGGGTTTCCAAAAATAGAACAACGTTACACAATGCGGACAACAATTCAGTACAAATGGAATTGGGTAGATTAGCTTCATCTCCAGTTGAAACAGCATATACAACGGTGCAAAGAGATCAAACGACAGAGGAGGCGCACTATTCATTACTAGAAAACAATTAGGTCAAACTAGAGGAGAATGAGTACGATAGCACAGATAAAATGCCGACAAACAGTAGAGAAAAAGTCACAGAAAGAAATGACAATATATACAGTCATATGACTAATTTGAATGATCCTTTACAAACCGACGATTATGACGTCTTGTGCCTTAAAGGAGTAAGCAAACCAAAGAAAATGTCAAATGAGTTATACGGTGCATATAGTAAAACCGATAACACGCTGATTTCGGATAACAAAACAGTTATTTTAAGTAAGCATCAAACTGAAAATTGAGACCTTTAAGGAATGATTCTTATTTGGGTGCGGTTCATGCAGATTGGACGTGCACGCGAGAGCTGGCAAATCCATAAAGCGCGCTAATGACAGTATTGAGCAGTCATATAATTTTATCAACTACTCAAAGTTTGCTAAGCTCCAAGTTTATCTCACATCATTGTGAAGTATACATCATTATTTGGGATGCGTCACGGGACAAGGTACATTCGGACAGTCGACGTCAATCTTTGAAATGACGTCATAATTTGAGCAGACGACATTATGTATTATGCATTTCGCGGTAAAATACCATTTTATTGTCAAAATGTGTAAAAATATCACTTATTTTAGTTATGAGAAAACAATATATTATTGTAAGTTCTTTCTAAATATAGTAACAACTAAATTGTCACAAAATTATGACTGAAGGTACCTTTTCCCGTGACGTGCCCCATATAAACATTGGAAATTTTTTAGTGATTAACAAGATCTCCATTGTGCACATAGCCTCGAATGACAGTCGTGCAAACGAGGTGACACTATTTTCACACTGTTTTTTTTACGCTGTGTCCATGTTCCATACATTTGTATGATAATTTTTTCAACATGTTCCTCGAAGGACTGAACGTTTACGACTCAGTTATGGCAAATTCGAATGTTAAAAGGCATTTATCGGCTGCAGACATCTTTTTTTTCTTTTTTAGCATAACATTTTATCACAAGAATCAAATACCGCTCTTCAAAATTATCCCGTTCTCGATTTCTAAATAAACGTCTTACAATTCTAAAAAATAATCTGTTTTGTTTTTAAATGAATAAATTGGTGCATGAAAAGAAATAAAACTCATAACTGTATACAGCAAAGATATTCTTGGTGCTCAGAGGAATTTTAGTAGTATACATTGTAGACCTGCGGTATATCAATTATAAAAGGCAAATTGACAAATGTCAATTTTTATTTTTATGTCTATCTTTATTCGCCAAAGAAAGCAATTTAAACTTTAAATGTAATTTTTTCATAAAGAACACAAACTGTCTGATGGTTAAATGCATGTTCAAGTTAGACAACACCATGAGTTAACCTAACAACATTCAGTATTTAATATTTGACAGTCCGCTAATGCTTAAAACAGGGATTTCAAAATGTCAGATTTAGTGTAATCTGTAAAACGGAGGTACGGAAAGTACAATTATCAAACCTACACTGACAAATGTCAGACATATTCAGCTCCCTTCAGAAAAAGAATGTGCAAATTAACATGTCTTGATCTTTGGCAACAAATATCCTCCATAGTGCCAATGATCAATCCGCAACGAAAGCTTTTTAAAAGCGAATTCCAAAGTAAAATGGCCTTATGTATTTTGTGACGGAAATGCAGATTTCGAGGTTGGGGTAAATTTAAAGAAAATTAATTTTGGGGCTCAGGCTATCTGTCTGTGGTATAGAAATAAGAAAATAAATACGTTTTCCAGTTCTTATTACAATAAAAAAGAACCCAAAAAGCATTTTCGGTTAATAATCTTATTCCGTCCAAATAAATTCACCACTACAAACATTTGCCGTTTTGTATTACCCAATGTTTAAAGAACTAAAATGCAAAGTTTAGATTGGAACTCTTTGCATAATTGGTAAGAGTGTTTTTAAAACTTTATTACTGAGTACCGCCTTTATCTAGTGGACTTAACAGGAAATACCTAACACTTTACAAACGGTTTTATGACTAATTTTCACACTACGATCTACGGAAGCGTTTTTTGGCCTCGTCTTGTTGTCTTCTTTTTAATAGAAAACGTACGAAATAGGATGGCTTTGCGTCCGCAAACGTTATAAAGAACGACGACAAATTTTACTTCTTGAATGTAAATCAGCTTTTATTCAGCGACTTTTTAAAATTCCTAACCGAAACAGAATCTATAATGCGTCAAGTCACGGTAAATAAATTGACTTGTTGTTAAAAATTTCCTGAAAGTCATTTGTTTTAGTACGACTTAATGTTCAAGTCGATGTATTTATTTGAACAACATGACGCAACATGGTGATCTTTATCATACGGAAACGTATATCGACCTCGTTATGTTGTGTAAAATTATCAATTAGCTACATCCAAAGTCAACGATAGGTTAGTTTAACAAGCAGAAGGACATACAGAAGAAACGATTAATATTCACACACCGAGGGAACGATATGTCAACAACTCTACAAGTTGACGATGAGATAAGTCGACAACTCGACGAGACGTAAGAACAGCCTGAAAGTGCGAATAAAATTGTCCCGTCCCATTCTCGGTTAAAATGATAATTCCGATCGAATCGAATCACCGTCAACAAGTATATTGTCGAAGTATGTAATTGGCAGTGTTTATAAGTAGCTCAATATACTAAAACCAAACAAGTTTTCGCTACAATATTCCAGTAGTTGCGCTTGTTTTTGGCCGTTTCAATGCGTTTCCCTACCTAGTTTTTGTTTGCATTTTATGTCTTGTTCATGAGTCCTTTGTGTTAACTTTTTCGGAATTCTATGATTTAGGGGTTTTCACGTTGTGTTAATATTCGCCTTCCGGCTGGTTTACGTTTGTAGGCCTTTGTTCATGTAGCAGATATTAGTGTCAAATAGTTTTGCCACCGGCCGTTCTAAGGCGGTAACCCCTCGGGTTCTCATTTTTTGTTAATTGCTTATGGTGTCCGTTTGAAAACGGTCATTTTTTTTATATACCATGCTCATACGTCCTCTTTTTTCTGGGCTTTGCGGGGATATTGTGCCTTTTGAATGTGGCAATTCCTGATATGCACGTTTCACTTTTTAACATTTTCATTTACACCTACTTAGCATGGTACTATCCCTTTTTTCAGAGGCATCACATTAACAGTGAATAGATCTAAAGTGTGTAGCTTGCTAACTTACTTATCCCATCTCTTCTCACGATACTTTCTTGTTAATGAAACTTACCTCTTAACTGAATATATTATTAAACGTTGTCAGTTAGGGAAAAAAGACGTATGTATGTGATAAGAAAGTATTTATTTACATGTTCTTTATTATGAAAAACTGTGTATAAACTATAATGTTAGTGCATATTTATACATTTAATGCAATAAAATTCATGTCTATGATAATTATGCTTACAAAGCGAATGCGTCATTCGCCTATTCCGACTTTAAAGGTGCAATCGGCGCATGTATCTTAGAAGTGCAGCCTATCCGAAAATTGCCAGTATTTTTAACACCCTTTGCTGACTTGCTAATGCAGGTTGGTGAAGTGATGGAATTATATTGCACCTTTTTAACCTTAAAAATAAACAGAATATAAAATATTTTTAAATCTACCGAGCATGAAAATATTAACTCCATTTGATAGAGCCTATTAATAGACATGAAATGACATGCAACACAATTTCCGCTTGTGACAAATTTACATTAAATAAGGACAACATCCCCTTTAGAAGAGTTTAAGGTTATTTAAGTAATTTTTATTTTCTAAATTAAGCTTATATTTATAAACGATTGCTTCTGCACCAGCGTTTTGAACGAATATCACTGTCTTGTATTTAGAATAAGTGTATTTAGCTGTCTTTTTTGATGTGGTATTTGCAATACTTGTTGTGCTAAAATAAAAAAAAAAGTCTCTGAATAATAAAAAAAGGAATACTTCCAAATGTTTAGCAGTATTTGTTCGTTTAATGTCGGGCTCACACAATCGGGAATGATAGCTCATGCCTCTGCGCTACAATTCAATGTAATGATCAACTTGTGAAATGCTGTCGAGAAATTACTATGACAATCTTCAGTGGTGAAAAAGTGAAATATGCATATCAGAACTAACCACATCCAGTGACACAGCATCCCAACACAGCCAAATAAAGGAGGAGAGAGGATGGTTATGAAATTTCAATCAACTTCAAAATAGTCGCCCAAAACAGCGAAATTGAGAACCCTGGTGTAACCGTCTAGGAACGGTCAGTAGCAAAACAATGTGTCATTTATTTACCAGTTATTGTTGGCTTTTGTCTCAGGATCCGACTTGTTAAAGGTGAAATAACTGCTAATCGCCAATTTAAAGCTGCAGAGCACCTATCACAGGATAATTTATCAAACATTGGTTAGTAAAAATACTGTGCTTTTAAAAGGGTGGTTTTCGAATGTTTTTTACTCTGAATGACAAAATTTATGTCCCCCTTCAAATCTCAAAAAATACAATTTTACATTCAGTATTTAATTAAATTTTATTGAATTTATATCAAATTTTTTATCAAATCAATTGAAAACAACAGAAAATGTTTCGCGTTTGACATCATTGTTATGTAATCAAACAAAATGTCTTGCAATATATATTAAATTTCTAGTCTAGTATTAATTTCCAAAGCAAGAATCATGTGTGTTTCTAACTGATAATTATGTTTCTGTTGTTTTGGTCAAAGACAATATAAAAAGTTCGTGATTTATAAAAACAAACAGACGAAACAGATGTATTCAAGAAGTTGACCGTATTATTTGTTTCTTAATTATGCAAAAAAAACACCTAGTAAATATCATGTCGTGATTCACAATTTTTATAATGGCCCCGTTTTTTCCTTTCTTTATTATTACACTATTAATGTTGTATCAAAACTCCATTGTCATAGGAACCAAGAAAACGTTAACATAATGGAGAATCACACAGGAATTATTTTATTTTGCGCCGTTTTGTTTTTATTTTCGCGGGTTTCGAGCATGGTCAGTATCGCTAACTACATTCAGAATTCCACATTAAAACATGAACACAAATTTAGAATAAGAAAAATATTTACATATTTTTTTTAAATTCCTGATGTTAAATTTCCCATGAAATCTAAAACTATTAAAAATGCAACGTAATAATTTTGAATGTAAACTTATTCTACAGGTTCTCATGTTTGAATATAAGGTGGTGGTATGGCAAACAATATTTGCTAATGTAGCCAAAACCCCATGTTTGAATATGAGGTGGTGGTATGGCAAACAATATTTGCTAATGTAGCCAAAACCATGTTTGAATATAAGGTGGTGGTATGGCAAACAATATTGCTAATGTAGCCAAAACCATGTTTGAATATAAGGTACTGGTATTGCAAACAATATTTGCTAATGTAGCCAGTACCATGTCTAAATATAAGGTGTTGGTATTGCAAACATTATTTGCTAATATAGCCAGAACCATGTTTGAATATAAGGTGTTGATATTGCAAACAATATTTGCTAATATAGCCAAAACCATGTACCAATACAAATGTTTAAGGTTCTGGTATTGCAAACAATTAAATTTCGCTAATGTAGCCAAAACAATGTTAAATTATAAAATGCTAGTACTGGAAACCATATTTACTAAATAAATGTAGCCAAAACCATGTTTGACTATAAATGCTGGTATTTGCAAACAATATTTACAAAATAAATATAGCCAAAACTATGTTTGGATATAAAGTGCTGGTATTTGCAAACAATATTTACAAAATAAATATAGCCAAAACCACTGGCGCTTGACCAGCCGCCCCATC
>JAZAYU010001304.1:0-60714 GCA_038501625.1 Corbicula japonica
TTTCTTTATAAATGAACATTAACAGAAGTGTTAACGTGCCAAATGCTTGTTTCTGATATAATATTAGATTTCATACTGCTCTTTATTGTGTAAAAACCAAAGTTTATGCGCAACTATAATCTTGACCTTTTAACTAGAGCCATTGTTCTTCAACACGACACGTAGCATATTTAGGTCATAACATTTGTAAATTGTGTGACTTGAGCAAAATCTTACTTTATCCATCAGGTATAGTTGCATTTTAAAGCGACGACACTTAAATTAGCATATATTTAATCAGTTGGTAGCCGCTAGCTGCATGTCAAAAATTGCCATGAACAATATATCAAATAAAGCCACTGATACTGATAAAATGAAGCTTTTTCCATAACAATATCATATAAATGTATATTTACTACTATACATTTTTGTGTCGCCTGCGATAGGAGGTAGACACAAAGGAATCCTATTGTTCGTCGTCCGCGTCGTCCGGTAGTGCCCCAGCTTAAACATGAAACTTAATGTTGCCTATAACTTTGAAAGTACTTGTCCTATTGACTTCAAACTTGGAATATATCATCATCATGAACAGCGACATTGGTTACAACAAGAATAATAACTCCTGTTTGGCTATTTCTTGAGTTATGCCTCTTGCCAATGCAACTTTAACATGAAACAAAATGTTACCTTAAACTTTGAATGTACTTGTCCTATTCACTTCATACTTGGAAAATATAATCATTATGAACAATATCGGTTACAACAAGAATGACAACTCCTGTTTGACTTTTTTTAGTTATGCCCTTTTCAAATGCAAGAAATAACATGAAACTTAATCTTTCATTTAACTTCAAAATTACTTGTCCTATTCATTTAATACTTGGAATATATCATCATCATGAACAATGCTATCAGTGAACAAGAATGGTTACTCCTGTTTCATTTTTTTAGTTATGCCTCTTTCAAAGGCGACTTTAACATGAAAATGTGGCATATACTTAAAAGTACTTGTTCTATTCATTTGATACTCGAATATATCAGCTTCATGAACAACGCCTTCAAGTGGCAACAAGAATAATAACTCTTGTTTAAATATTTTATGAGTTATGCCCCTTTTAAATGCAACTTTATCATTAAACTTTATGTTGCTTATTAATTTGAAAGTGCTTTTCTTTTTTACTTAATACTTGGAATATAATTATTTATCATCTGCATGCAAATAGCCACTGGTGAAAACAAAAATGATAACTCAGATTTCACCATTTTGAGTTAAGCCCCTTTCGAATGCATTTGCGGTGACATGTGTGATCTGTGGAAAACCAAATTCTAGTGTAGTATTGCAATCAACTTGAATTAAATCTTTTTCATTTATGATTTAACATAGGCCCGCATTTCAACATTTTGCAGACAGGCAACACATGTGTTCCGGGGAACACCAAATTCTAGTATTATTTACTGTAATGACATTTTAGTTTGGTTTACAATAGTTTAACTTGTTTTTCTAACATGTAATCTACTCGATAAATTAGTTTAAAAAATTCAATTTTCGTCGTAAAATGCTTTACACTATATGGCTGTAATGATATTTTTAAGATGACAATTAATTTTCAAAACACAATGTGCTTGTTTCAATCGTGTATATTATCTTTACATTTTGTTAAAAAGAAATAAATAATTTAATTTGATAATTAAATTATTCAACACATTTTAATTTTTAAATAACTGGGATAACAAAAACACACTTCACAAAATATGCTTACGTACCTCATCTTTGAGTAAACTTCTAAATTCAAAAGATTGAACCTGTACTGATTAAAAACACCTAAATCACATGTCCGTGTATGAAATAGAAAATAAAACCCGACGCACAACAACAATCATGCAGATAAAGCAAGTATTGATCTGATAAGCCGATGCCAAAAGTTCAAACTTTCCACTGACTTTGATTCTGTTATTTTTTATGCGCGTCTCTGCATTAAATCAGAATTCTATTGGCTGTATCGCATTTTCTGTAACTGGCATTTAAGATGTTGCATCAATTTTTTTTATGAATTTCTGATGTAGTGTTACCTTCTGAAATGTAATAGGCAATGTAATCAAACACCCTAAACGTTGTCATGGTTCAATTTTAGTAAAATTGATATTATTTGCCCTTAAAAATATATTATCAGGTTTATCAATTTGCGTAGGGTAGATCCGTGCCGTCTAATTAGGACCTATACTATTCGCTTTTCTCATAGCTCGTCCTAAACGCTTAATTATCTACGAATTACATAACTGAAACGTATTAATTTTTTTTATAATAAGGATAATCACAAATTTTCTTCAAATAAATGTCTGATTTTATAATCAATGTTTTTAAAACACGTCCAGTCCTTTCTATTAATTATTGAGTTATATGAGTTATGCAGATGGTTCCCTAAATGAATTGAGGTTTGTGTCAACAAAGTTATTTTATATCGAAAATTTGTTTCTCTCAAATAAATACATATTATTATAAAAACTTGAACAAATGCTGTTTCTTCTGATAATTTTAAGAACTGAAGCTAAAATCTAAAATAGTAGATACATACACCACATACACAATTTCTGACCTGTATAGTGTTGTTTTTGGCAAAGCATTATCCATTAATAAATAAGGAAACATATTATGTAATAAAATTTAAATCTACTTTTCGATAGACTCGGAATCGCTATTCTTGTCATGACTTTTAAACTGCATGACACTGCAGATTTATATAAAGTGTTTAATTGATTTTAAAAATAAATCAAAATCAAATCAGAAACAAAACTAAGTAACAGTTTACAAAAATATTTTAATAATTTTTGAAAATAATACAGTTTGCAGCGTCCAGTTTATTGGCATACATTATGATGAGATAGAATAATGTCAGAAACAAAATTCAGTTACTGCAACGGGAGAGCGGACAATAGATTACCTCTAGCATGATATATGTAATATTAAGTCTGAATGAACAATTATTGATAACCGTATCTACATGTATTATGCTTTCTCTGTATGAACGTGTGTCTGTATATATAGTTTGTTATTGATAACTAGACAGTCACTTTATACATTGTATTACGTTAATAGTCTGATCTAAAATATGGTTTATCCATGATTTGTTATTTTCAGAGTAGGGTCATTAAATAAATTAAATTTATAAAACAATTTACATAATTTGCAAGTTAATATATTTGTCAAATTACTGTCTACTTGCTGAAAACCAACCGCACCAGAAATGTAAGTAATTTAAGTACACATGTTGAAAGCTATGAGTAAAAAATGTCTACCAAAAAATAGGGAAACTTCTGTTGCCTAAAAACTGAACGGTTTGAATACTATTAAAGTAAAACATATGCATCTTCTCTTATCCAGGTATATGTCTATTGAGCTCAAGAAGATAATGACTCAATGGTAATAATCAATTGTAATTTAATGTCATATCGTGTTATGTATTTTATGTTTAAGCCACCAAGAACACAACACTCTACATTAAAAATATAAATTTAATACTTTTTTCTACTTTTCAGTTGATTACGGATATGACTTAAAGTATTGTCGCAAAATGAACTTATAAACGTAAATTCAATCAGTGTTGTTATCAATTACGTCCTTTGAATGTCGTTGATCACGACACTTATGTACAATGTTAATAGTACTTCTAAAATTGCATTTTGTTAATATTTCGGACAGTTTTAAGATGTGTGGTTCCAATTTCCCAGCCAGTATGGTTTTTGATACTGTTCAATCACCCCCAAGGATATACTTCCTGCCATTTAAATTTTGCGTTTGGTGTTGTCCATGGTGTCTGTGCTATACAAGATTTATATTCCAAGATCCCCTATCAAAATTCTAATCTGTTTAGTTCCGACCATTGTTTTCACGTTAAGGGCAAACCAATCTTGGGACCAAACGCCGCTGAACATGGAGTGGTATTAATCTGAAAATACCGAATTGAAGGTTCCATGTCCACCGCAATATGCACACCATTGTTTGGGATGGTCAAAATTGTACGGTTTATTGATGTGGATGGTCAAAATGGTAGCGTTTATTTGTGTAAATATTGAGTTGCACTCAACCCGGGTAGTATGCAATCCCATTACTGCGCATGAACAGGCTCAGTCAAACCGAGCCTGCAATATTTTCATATTTGTCGTGTTTGATGGCTTTCAAAGTTCCATTTTCATCTATTTATATATTAAGGCATTTAAATATAAATGAAACAATGGAGACAAACTCTTTTCATTCACTACGTTCTTCAAGTTTATTTGACTCTTCTTCAGATATTAAATGATCTCATATATTTTGTAACCACATATCAACTATAGTTAAGCAAAATACTTAATTATTTCCAAAGAAAACAGTTTCTATGGCATCTGCAATGATTTAGGAATTCGCAGGAAAATTGGCCATTATTCAAAGCGTATCACAGATTTATTGCCTATATTAAGTTGTTCTCTTATTTTGACTTTGACAAATCATAAGCGACTGGCAGAAGAATATATTACATAACAAATATATTATTTATATTTCTCATTTTACTTACGTCTTATGTTTTTAGTATCACATTTATTGCACGAAAGATAGCTTTAACAAATGAAGCATTTAAATGGCTATGTCGTTTGAAGAGGATAAAATAACTAATTTTCCAAAAAGCTATGAATAATCGAAACAAACAATATACACCACGTATCGCCTTTAGAACTTTTACTGGTTTTCAAGATCATATTGATCATTGCAGAAAAATCATTTTAAGCTATTGCGCCTTTCGCCATTGCTTTGCCATAGACAAAAAAGTAAAATATAAAAATCTCTCAAACGGCAAAATGCATCAAACTTTGCACAAATAAACGCTGTAGAAGCGGGGGAATCAATGCATCAATTATGAACCATGTGTGCTTTACCGGTTGCCTTTAATAATTATATCTCTATGAAAAAGGTATCAATTTAAAAGCTTTTTAACAAAATAATTGCTTTTCAAATAAAACGTTGTTAGAAACTGACTATTTGATGGCTATAATGATTCCTTAAACTAAATAAATTACAGATCAAAAACTCTCGATGACAGCTTCCTGTGCTCCTTTTGATTTTGCTCAAAACAAAATGTTTTTGACGTTTCAAATAATTACAAATACCATTTATAGTTCTCCTTCTCTTTGAGACATATTTTCAAGTTTTGTAAGACTAGGCCACAAGAAATTTGGTAGATACTTTTCTCTTAATCATAAAATTGAGTGCAGTGATTTTTTATAATATTGTGTGCTTTTAAATTGTTCATTAAACATGTTAAAGAATACTTTTCGAAATAAATTAGCACCAAGTTTCGCAACATAATTATTAAAATCCTTACTTATTTACAAAATTTCAAATAGTTTTGAAAAGAAAATTCAAGGGATACAACGACGTGTTCCAAAATGAATGTTTTTACCTTGACTAGTCTACCTTGGAGAACTGAAAGATTGGTTATCGCACGTGATTCCAGAAAAAGTGGTCACAAAAACTCTTTGCTATAATATTAACCGGAGACTGAAGTCTAGGGACATAAGTTTTATTGCAAAAAGGATTGTCGATGTCTGTGAATTTTCTAAACATAAAAGAACAACTTCGATAAATCAATTCCATTTTGTCAGTTTGATAGCCTATATTAAATCACAGAAACGACTTTCTGGCATAGATGACTTTATAGAGCCACTGTGATTGAGATAAATGTCATAGAAAAGAACGAGACTGGGATTATCATTTGACAATGAATCAATGAATCAAGTTATTTTAGGAAAATCAGCAGGCTAGATTATCTACAATTGTAAGCAAATCAGACTACTACCACTCTAGAGTTATATAATTAATTTAATAATTAATTTATAAATTGGCTATGCAAAGTTCATGTTATACTTAATTGTCCAACACGTGGTTAATATTATTTGTACTTTTAATTGCCTTATGACTGAACATAAGCGAATTTTGTCGAAAATTCGAACTAATTTGTACAGCTTAGGATCTGTCTTTAAAATTGCAAAAAGGAGATAAATTAGAGAGATGGGAAGTGCGCTAAGATTGTCTTAAAATGCAATTGCAAGATAGGGTTAAAGTGGAAGCAATGCAGTACAATCAGTGCGAAGTCTTCAGTTACAATTATGGCAGGTAAAAGCAATTCACGTCTGTTATAATCGAGTAATTTGATGCTTTATAAGTATTCACCAAGGCATAATTTACTTATTATTCAGCTAGGATCATACAGGCGAAACAAGATAATTATCGTTTTGTATCGATAAATCAAGGACGTTATTTTCAGGAAAATCACCATGCAAGATAATCAACAATTGCAAGCAAAGCAGTCTCAGTGTAGCTATCAGTTTTAATTACCTCCCTTGATGGTTATATGCTAATTTCAAAACATACAGAATGTCAATCATTGTGGGTGGCAGTATAAAGGCATATTTGAACTATTTTGGGGTATACGGATAGGATGTACTGTTTCTTGCATACCAGATCAGGTCATCCGGTGTTTATCCCGTGTAGGAAATTTCGATCCTACACCCCCCATGTAGAATGAGTCACGTGAGTGACGTCACGTCTTCAAGTAGCTGACGTAATATATTCAGTTAGTGACGTCATTTATAAAAAGGTTTTGCGTTAACGTCAATATTTCAGCATAAGGAAAATAAATTCGTTTGTATACATACACAGAAATATTATAAATAATAAAAAGTATGCAAGAAAAAGTATCTTGCATGAGCCATTCGGCAAAGATAGAAAAATCTGTCACCTCCGGTGAACTGTTTTGGCGGGAACTCGGCAGAGCCTCGTTCCCGCAAAACAGTTCACCCTCGGTGACAGATTTTTCCATCTTCACCTCACACTTATGCATGATACTTGTAGTCTGCCTCTTGTATGGTTGGCTAAAGCTGCCTATTCACAGTTCAGGGTGGAATACTTCATTGTCCCAGGCCTCATGATTATAAAACATGTTCATACTCAACACAATTCCGTGCGTTCTTAAAATATCAAGAACATTAACATACTTTATAACTCATAAAAAACTGTCTATTTAACATTTGTATTGCAACCAATGTATATGTCATTTTTAGTTTAAATACTTCTTTAATCATGATAATGAACGCAAAGCCATCAAATAAAGTTGGTCATAAAAAAAGTTTTATACTTACGAGGCCAGGTGTTGTAAATGATCATTATACTACTATTTTAATCCTACCGTTGACTGAAAAGGACCAAATTTCGTCGACATTTAGACCAATCAGTTAATTTCGGATCTGTGAATTTTACTGCGTTTCCAACGCTATAGTTATAACAACTTGGCTTAAAATATATACTCGTTCTTGAACTTTGATCGTCTGAAGTTTATAATATTAATACATTGTACCCGGTATTATATATTTTATATTTGAAAACACTTTTTTTCTGATACATGTATAGAAACCTTCAACAAAAAGTATATTGGTAAGGTTGTTTAAATATTTTCAAAATTCTTGTGTTGTTGTTTTTCCATTAAAACTATTTATTATTTTTCCTCTACAATAAAAGCCAAGTCATGGTATCTTTTCTGTTATATTTTGTAAATGAAAATACATTTCTTCTGCTCAAATCGATTTTTTGCTTAATATATCGTCACTGTGAATACTGAATGGGACAATTTTACATGACGTTTGATTGAATACTTCTTAGCCAAGGAGAAAATACATTTGTGGAACAATTTATGAAACTTGGTAATGTCTATAAAATGAAAATGTAATAATTCCTGATTTTTACTTGAATACATACTATTTTGTTTGCGTCAGGTAAAGTTATAATTCGGGGGGTAACGTAAAAATATATTTTGTACTGAGTCACCATTTGATGGAAAAGGAACTTTGAAGCCATAGACAACGGCAAATATCAAAATATTGCAGATTCGTTTGAGTGGGAAGAAATGGAAATGCACATTTCTGTTCACGCCACCTAGCCATGAGTTGAACGCCACTCCATATTTACACAAATATGTGTATCGTGCTCACAGGCCTTTGAATGAGTAATTGCTAGCATCACTGATTGACTGTACGCAAATTTCTAAAACTTAACACAGTTGTTGATCTCCACCTTACAACTTACAATGCTTTCTCACTTGTCTTGGGATTCCGCTGAACTCATCTTGTCGGTATAACAGCACTGACTCTCGACGACTGCTTTCTGAGCTGCTTAGATGATATCAAAATGTATTTGTCGATTGTGGAAAGTCGCAAAAGAATCTCATTTCAGGTAGAATGTTAACTGTAAACTTTCTGTGTAGGAGTCCGTTGCATTACCTCGAGACATCTTTTCTCCTAGCATCTATCTCATACCAGCATATTTTAAATAACAATGATTGTGTCAAATAGTAATATTTTATGCGGGACTGATTTGATTAAATAATGGTAAAAAGGATATTTGTTTGTTTCAGTGAAACATTGTGTTTTTCACTCGTGGAAATATCATGTTTTTTTGTGTCCAATCATCAGTCGTAAAATAAAATCGAGTGAAAATATCAGTTGTTGGTGCTCACTCTTGAAAAAATCCATATTTTGCTGAAACAACATTATTACTTTTTCTTTTATGCTTTGTTGTCAACCAAATCTGATACAATTGGAAGAGAGGTAATGAGTGTTTATCTAAAGCTAACGATTTGGAATACCATACCTAAATTCTTCGAATGAAAAATAATAAAGGAGAAGACAAAATTGACGTTTAAAATAACTTTGTTTTGTTAATTCACAGACGAATTTGTCTGTCAGGGGCCAGACGCCAAAATTACGAAAGTAGCAGTTGAAGTGGTTTGATTAAGATGTCTCGTCAGTACTAATGGTAGGCTTCATATTCTTGCGTATGATCCACATTATTTGAAAAATGAGTATGATTTTATTTTAGACATTTTCATTTCTTTTTTGGATTGAGGACAAAGCTGCCAATTGTAGCTGTATTTTAATATAGAACAAAATGCTATTTGGATAGTTTACAATCTGTTTGTGCAAATGTTTATTAAGTTACCATTCTGATAGTTGTTTGTAAATAGATGAAAATGGAACTTTGAAAGCCACCATACACGACAAAATAATCAAAATACTGTATGCAGCGTTTGATTAAGCATGTTCATTAGAAATAATGGAAATGCTTATCATTGTCTATGCCGACTAGCCCCGGGTTGAGCGCAGCTCAATAAAAGCACATATATATATTTATCATGCTCAACGGCATTCAAAAAGCGTAATCGATAACAACATTAATTGAATGTACGGAAGACTTTTTATATTTTCTGAATAATTAAATGATAATGATTTCGTCTCTGAAGATACAAGATACAATCAAGTTCATTAGTACCAAAATCAAATAATAACATTTTCGAATGTGATCGATAGGCAACGATACTTCGCACCTGAAAGCACTCATTCTTTCATTTACTGCATGGTATTGGTTAAAAATCAGGATTTTTATTTCCAATTTTCCCCAGAAATTGGCCTTGATTGCTATTTTGACGCATCAGTAACGTTCGAACTGACTGTTTCTCCAAAAATACGCGACGAATTGTTATATCATAATCTCGTAACATCTCGTAATCACGAGACCCAAGGGAATACTTATTATTATTTGTCAGTCATCACGCAACCCATTGTGCCAAATGCAGCTTGTGGCAATTTTCTGTTTCCAGAAAAAGGTATAATTTAATAGTATGTAGGTTTGAGCCTTATTCAAATTTAACTTAATGTTTCGACAATTATTGGAGGAGGCATTTTACTGTTCAATTTTAACACGATAAAGAAGCATTCACCTTTTGATTTAAATGTTGAATAATTAGGAAAAAAGTAAATAATGCATATCAGGAACAGCCAGATCCAGTCGACACAGCCTCCCCACAGAGCCAAAAAGAGGAGAACAAAGCATGGGTATACATGTACAATGATCAGTTTCAAAATAGACGAAGAGGATCTTTAAACGCCATAAAACACGACAAATAATCAAATATTGTAGGCCCGGTTTGATTGAGCCTGTACATGGGCAGTAATGGAAATGCATACTACTGCCCACGCCGTGTAGCAACGGGTTGAGCGAAACACAGTATGTGTTCTGTTTGTATTGCTTTTTTTAAACATTTTCAATTGCTTTGCTTTCCTACATGCTGTTATCGAAATGATCCGTTATTGAGTATTTTAATCATTTCTGTTTAGAGATTTTGACTATGTCATGGAAATTGTTTGTTGTTTTAAAGCTTTTATCGAAACTGAAAGGATCACATGTCGGTAAAAGAAAAAAAAGTTCTGTATAAAAACGAACACATTCACCAGATTATTTGATGAAACATCGCATTTTGCTAGATTATCAGCGTTAAGACTTTCGAATGAATGTTTTTTTTGGAAAACATGCCCGGAAACTTTTTTATTAATAAGTATATAATATTATATTCTTCAGAATATAATACTATATAAATATCACATCCCATTGGGGGAAACAGTACGAAATGTTAACCCGAGAGAAGTAATGTCAACCGAGGCGTTATTTATTGTATTACACCGAACATTTGTTTTTTTAGAGATCAAGTCCAAAATCAATAATGCTCAATAAGCGGCTACAAATAATGATCAAAATGCGTTTATCTCCCTTGGTCATTTACGCATGCGTAGAAGTTAATTTGTAATCGGATTTCCAAGATATTTATTTTTAGATCCACGCGAGGGTGACATGATGCTGTCGCATATGTGACAGTAGCGATTATCTCCATGTGACGTCACATTACGCTATATAGTAAACTAATCACGTGAGGTGTAATAAAGTATAATATTAACCATGCCGGGCAACATTTAGGTTTGCAAACTATAGAACCTGACTTTATTCTCTTTTTGAACATTGATATACATACATTGAACCTAGGATTATTATACATGATATGTTTCCTCTACTTTATTTATCGTAGTATATTTCATTAATCAGAGTAAATCCGCTTACTTATTATCGCTGGGAATATTTCTAAGTAAGCGGTGGTAATTTCTTTCTGGTCCCTGAAATATCATCTTTTACGTGTTTAAACTGTGCTTGAATGTGCAGTAAGTGGTCTAAGGGAAGAGTGAATGACCACAGATCTGGTGACTGCGGGTTCGATTCCCATCTGGAGTGAGATTTATCTGCACAACAATTTGAACATGTTTGTTAGCGGACCAAGTGTGAGGTTAGTGCTCCCTAGGTTTGTCTGAATAAACCATTCCAAGATGGTTAGAACACTGGTAAAAGTCCGTTGGCAAAACTAGTGTGCAGCTGAATATTTCAATCAAAGTTGGTACATGTAACCCCTCTGATTTAAGTTTCTTGTTGATTATATGACTTTTTTGTTGTGCTTGTTGCTTTTTGCAATCAGGTTATAAGATTAATATTCACTGTCTGTCTGTCTGTCTGTCTGTCTGTCCGTCCGTCCGTCCGTCCGTCCGTCTGTTTTCTAGTAAATGCTTAATCTTCAGATTCTTATTTTCACTTATTTCCAAAATACATGTCTGTTTAGTACGAGAGTTTTATTCAAAAACTCTCTCACAAAATGCAATCTTAATGAGTATTCATGATGTTCTATCATTTTGTACAATTATACTTCATCGATTTTATAAACTAATTTCTATTAATGATGCTCTGCAAGCCGCCTTATTATGTTTTTAAAGCCTGAAATAAGTGGGATTGGTAAATCAGGATGATCATTGGATGTCTTTGTACCGCAATTTGTGTCTGAACTAGGAAGAATACAATTCAATCTGCATTTAAGATTTTAAATGGCAAACATCTATTATGTCATGTAATTCGATCATTAAATACCTTGCATTTAATTCGTTTTCAGTATTTTGTATTCGTAGAAATGACTGTTTTGTTGTGTTTTTCCTTGTTGTTGCTGATTTTAATACTTAAAACGTTCTTTGCTTTCCTAAAAGTTTATATGGAAAGTGATGTATTTCGCCAGGGTAACTCAGTATTAGTATCCACATTTCAAATATAAAACCAATAGGTGCATGTATTTTATGTCTTATGAGCTAGATTAATATCCTTAGTAGTCCATATCATTAAATATGTTACTATAGAGACCGCTTTCTCTTTCACATTCAATAATTTTAAATGAAGGTAGTGTTTCTTAAAGTAAGAATTTATTAAAGGTTAAAACGTAACAATAATATTAAAACAAGCGATATAATACGTATTAATAAATCGTGTACAGTTGTTAAGGCAGTAGCGGATTTGGGGGTATAGCGGATAGCCCGTTTCTTTTCTAGGGCATTTTCTTTATTTATACAATTGGAATAATTAACCTTTTTACCAAGAGAGAGAATGAATTCTCCCATTCACTTAAATGTATTTTGTTTTGATTTCAAATTTTGCAATGAGGGTTTATCTTATTTATAAGTAGAACGAGGCAATCGGAAGTCGATACCTACACCGTGATTTTACTAATGCAAAGAACAATAAACATAAAGTTTTATATCAAAAGTCTGTAAACTTTCAAAGAATATGGTTTGATTTGATGTATAAGTTACTCTTTATCACTCATTAAAACATGTTTCTTATAAGCCTGCAAATTGTCACCAACAGAGATATAAATAACTATCATGCACTTAGTCAGTAACGGATTGCATATGTATGCTACTCAAAGAGATCGTCTCAAAATCAACTTGATTTGTCAAACCGCTGTCAGAGGTCGAGGTATGATGTGTTGTGAAGATTAACAATTGAACTAATATAACGCAATGCAGTGAATATACTGTATCCACTGTAAATATTTATGTATCAATGAATTTGCGAGCCTGGGGAAATTCTGACAGTGCTTTAAGCGGAAACCTCATAAAAAACCTGAGTCAGGTGTGCTGATGGTTTAGTCATTGACTTCTTAGCTCCTTTTTTTCAATTTGGCCATTTTTCGAATAGAATAAGTTTCCACAGCCTTCCATTTTGGAAAAGTCTTTAATTTCGTTGTGCTATTCTTTTTGTTTGAGAACTCGCATACATGTACGTAATAGATGAACTGTGTAAGAAACCAACACAGTTTTTCTGGCCACCAAGTTTAGTTACAATACCTATTGTATTATGATTTTCTTCCGTTACAGTTTGCAGCAATTTCCAGGTCTAATTCAGTTCAAATGTTATTCAGTTTTATTTAATAAACCCCTGCACATGTTTATGTACATGTCATAATAAAAATATATTTTTTGGATTGGTTTGAGAAGCCCCGTCAGTGACTTACACTAACTATCCCATACTCCACGAAGCTATCCGCTACTGCCTCAATCCATGTATATCATGTACAAAACCTCAAGCAGGGAAGTTATCATAAAAGTTTGAAAAGAATGATGTTTTCAAAAGTAAACACTTTTGTCTGTTGAATGATATTGATAAGTTTGTAAAATTTCTACTTTTAAAGACCAGTAGAGCGGTAATCTGCTTAGCTATCCGCTACTACCTGAACAACTGTATCATTCGTTTATGTTTGAAGACAAAAATAACTTCTTATAAATGTGCATAATTGTAATCTACGTCCAAGAAAATGACGTCGTTATTGGTGTTTTGATTTCACTATGACGTCACTACGAACAACGACAACTTGTTATATTAAAACATTCATATTGTTCAACATTTATTCAACATACTTCACTTTTTCAGAAAAAAAAACTTTTTTGCATATTTGACCTCATTTTCTCAGCCACAGCCGCATACGGTTTAACCTGACTTAGCATTCACCAGCATTCAGCAACCACCTGTCTTAAACAGCCAGTTTGAATATGTCCTAGACTGACATTTTGTTCTAAGTTTTCAACAGCCACCGTTGTTAAGCAGAAACTTTTTGTCACTCCCTTGGGTGGCTGCTGATTTCAGGTTTGACTGTTTATTTTAACGTTAATGCAGACACCATTTCCATTATTTCACAATGATAATATGTCATTCCTTGCAGCTTATGTAAGCTTCTAATCAACTCTTTCCAATATCTGATTTCGCCGTCATATCGGTTAAGGAGTCAAATAAATGTACAACTGCCAACATCTTTTCAGAATTGTTGATCGATGCCGATAGTTCGTTTCTGTAAAAACACTATGCATATTTTAACTTGTCCCAATTTTAAAATTATGTTAACATCTGGATGTCGGCCAAAACCTTTATGATTTTTTTTTGTTAATGTTGACTTTGCGCGACAGAAAATAAAGATTGTATTGTATTGTATTGTATTGTATTGTATTGTATTATTAAAATATGGTTATAGAGGCAATAAGTTTAACACTGATTTTAAACTTGAGCTCACAAGTCCTTATTTCATATGGACTTATTTAATTATCACAACCTTATATTGGATTTTGTTTGGGGTGGTTTGGGGTAGTTTGGGGTGGTTTGGAGTAGTTTGGGGTATGGTTTAAGGGGTAGTTTGGGGTATGGTTTGGGGTAGTTTGGGGTGGTTGGGGGTAGTTTGGGGTGGTTTGGGGTATTAGAACGGACCGTGAAATACAATTCCTTCAGTATGAAAAAACAACAGATTGAAAGTACGGGGCGTCGTCTTATGGTCGTTACGAAACTCAGACAAGACTACTGTGTTTTAATATTTAATAGGTATAACAGGAATAAACAGATTGGGCCTTCATTAGCTGGATTAGGTTTATTTCCAGTTAAATAACATAGATTAGATTGCAATTTGAATTTTTATTAGAATTGAAAGTGTATGTTATACAATTGAGTACTCGCCCATTTGGCTTTGCAATTCTATTAGCTTCTTATGTTTTTAATTTTTGTGTGCTTTTGCATGCAACATTGGTAAGCTGATGGGTGAGTTAGAGTTATTTCACCAAGACAACTTGTACTTGTTTGTTGAATTGAGAACCTGGTGGGAAAGGTGTAAGGTTGGTGCACCCTAGAAACTGGTTTAAACCCCCAGTGGCAGTTTGATTTGCCACTGACCGTTCCAAGGCGGGAAACCCTCGGGTTCTCATTTTAGCTTATTGTTTGTGGTGTCTTTTTTGAAACTGATCATTTAATTAACCATGCACTCTCTCTCTCTCTTCTTCTTCTTCTTCTATTTCTTCTTCTTCTTCTTCTTGGCTGTGTAGGGAGGCTGTTTTTCTGAATGTGGCTATTCCTGGTATACCTATTTTACCTTTTTATAAGATACTGACGGCACTGTTAACATAACTAAGCATTATGTGAATATTCTACAAACTATGACGAACATTGAAAAAAGATGAAAACATTTTTTTCGACCTTTATCAGAAAAATATAGAAACCTGCAATATTTTAACAGAATTAAGTTCGTTAAAAATATTCTAGTAATGCGAGTTTAAGTGAAACAATTAATTTACACAATATCACAGTTATCTGATTGAATGAACAGGACAACAAGACAGATAATAATGCACTTTCTCTGCGAAATCGAAGATGCTTTGTCGCCTAAGCTGTTAAAATGGTATCTTGGGATCGGAATCAAATTGGATTGAAATTAATTGACGTTAGCTCATTATTATCCTCAAAATAACCCAAAACCTAATTGTCTGGTGAAGTAAACTTAGGACGAATAAAAAGTAAAATGTTGCAGAATATTCTTTAGAATTAAATGGAAAATTAGAACTTAAAAAGTCACCATTGCGCAAAACTTAAATGTACATATACTGGTCACTGTGCATAGCTTTCAACAATATGTAAAACTGCTAGTGCTATTTTGCTACATGCATTGGTGTTGATAGTTACTGTTATGATTAGGAGAAAAAAGTGAAATATGCACAGATATAGGTGACAATTTTATTTTTAAATTATTTTTAAATAAATTAGTGCATTGTGCACTCTGCAAACCGGCCATATTGTAACAGCTGTTGACTTTGCTACTGGTCTCGAAGTTTGGGAAGTAGCCTAAAATTAAGATGAAATAACCACTGCATGGACTTTGCCAGATTCCGTATTTGAATCATTTAGTTTTTGTTGTATTCGTTAATAAGCCCCTCGAAAATAAAGGCTTATATAGCAACAGTATTTAAAAGCAATATAGAACCCTGTTCACAAAATTTTTAAGATTGATTTTCATCGTCGACTGACATTGAATGTCAACTTGGACATTGGTTTTCGCCGTCAGCTGACATTAAATGTCAACCTGGACATTGGTTTTCATCGTCAACTGACATTGAATGTCAACTTGGACATTGGTTTTCATCGTCAGCTGACATTGAACGCCAATTCCGCCGTCAGGTTTTCAATGTCACTGACCTGGTTAACAAATGCTTTAGACTGTCATACTGTCCATGAACAGACTCAGGTCAACCGAGTTTGCAATATGTTCATACAATTCCGTGTTCAGTGTCTTAGGAAGATTCCATTTTATTGTTTTAATTTCAAATACACATTTGAATGAACGTAGAAATTCACTGTTCTTTTTCTAATATATATTTTACAAAATGTTCTGCTTAAATGATTGAATTCTTAATGAGAAAAATTAGGGATTGTATTTTCTTGTTGTTAAGATTTTTTACCTTCACTCGGAAGTAACCGACAAATAATCTTTGGGTTCTCTTAATTAAATAGACATTCTATCCGCTTCATGTCACGAAGCAGAGAATTCATAGCTCTTGAAGCCAATAGGGCTGTTGGATTCTGATATTTGATCGTCTTATCAGGGAAGATTGTAATGTTTGCTTGTAAATTGTGCTGTCTGCTGGCAGAAAAGATTTGTAGCGATATTAAATGAGACGCAGAAAAGAAGAAATTCAATTGACATAATTTGTATCATGCACAGATGCAAGGATGGAACAATGTGAAAGGAAAACCAATATATTTTTTTGGATTTCGTTTTAAACGAAACTGGTTTTGCCAATATGTACAGGTATGTATATTTTTAATTTTATGAAAATGATTGAAACGATTACGGTTTTGAAAATATGTGCAGGTAGGTTTATTGTAATTGTATGGAAAATCAGAAATGGCTTGTTTCTACAGATTTAATGTTTTAATAAGCTGGATAGGTAAGAATCATGGACAACTCAAATGTTCATAAGGGGAAAACATACATTGACAAAACGCAGAACAAATAATTTCTAAACTATTCTATATTCTAAGTAAAACATGAAAATCCCATAAATAAGTTATTCAAATGCTTATCGATCTATAAAGATTTATATGATTTATTATCAACAACTGATTTTTTTAAAACATTACTTTATTTCCGTTTTCAAATGAATGAATTATATTTTTTTAATTTGTGCATTCGTATAACGCTTAACAGTTAAACGTGTATTTAACAACCTTTAGGGCTGAAAAAACACAAATTTTAAGTGGTCTTTGCAGGCAGTTAGTCTCTGTTCACATGCTTTTGTAATTAGCTTTCAGTCAGTAGTATAAATAAAATGTGGTCTTGATCAACAAGTGGCCTTAAATTGCACGTGGTCTTTAGCACAAATTTGACTTATTGCTGTACATTTCATATGTTTTGAAAACCATTCTTCTTTTTTCAGAACGTTTCATTAAGAACAAATCTTGGCAAGACTCATCACATAAATCTTTTGACAAAGAGAGAACCTGTCAAAACATAAATATATTCAACTGGAAAAGTATCGTATATCAGCCGATCTTTGAAAGGTTTGAAGCGCACATTACACACAGACTAAAATACCATTTCAACATTTCGAGTAGAGTATCAAGCCAACATTTTGCAACTAAACTATTTCGATTAGAGTACCAAACAAACACTGAAAACTTCCGCAACGGATGACCTTCACACAAGGTCACAGATGATTACAATTTTTTTTAAGCGCTGTGAATGTAATTATTTGTAAATACTCACACGATATGAAAAAGGGGTTTTACCATGAAGTAGAAATAATGACGACAGTGAAATCATGTGAATCTCGAGTCTCACGTAGAATTTAAAACGTGTGCTGCTGATGCTGTGTTGTATTGAGCAACTATTAAGAATTGTTTAGAAATTTAAGATAGTTGAATTTTTATATCGAAAGTCAAATTATGACGACTGTAAAAGCAAGTGAATATCGATTCTCAAATAGAAATTAAATGTATCATGCCACAGTTTAGAATTGTTTAGAAAGATATTTTTCAAAACTTAAAATAGTGACAGTAATGGCACGTTAAATTTGACTTTTATAAACAAATTAAACTTCAACTTGTGGTGCTTTCTGTGTTGTACAATGTAAGTGTTTTAAATTGTTTAGAGCGATGAAAGTTGATTTTTTTTTCAAAAGTTTAACTAAAATAAAACGATAGTAAAGGGATGTGAACCTCGATATTCAAATAGAAATAAAAACATCTGGTGCTGATGGTGTTGTACTTTGTCACTGTTAAGAACTGTTGAGAAATATCGCCGAAATATTTCAAAATGGCAGTCCTTATAACATGTCCAGGATTTCTAAATACCAGTTTAGCATTGTCTGTGACACAGGGACCGGGTGAGGAAGGTGCTTCTCACGTGTTGATTGTGATACTTTACAAATTCATATCACCTGTTATATTTGTATTTGTTATTCTCATACTGTTAATTTACATTATTGTAACTATTTTCCGGTGACTTGTTCAGACATGTTTAAACATAAAAACAAATAAAAACATTACAGAGTTGTTGTCAATAAAGTTCTACTACAAACTTTGTTTCTAATTTGGATTTGGATAGAGGCATTTGCACGAAACTAACTTCAAAATCGCCTAATGGGCTAAACAAATTTTCGTCGCTTGAATCTTATAGTGAGCTATCTACCATTTTGAAGATTTTGAGATTTTTGGATTCGTCTTGAAAAGAGCTATCTCCTGGTACCCTTTTTTAAGCAAATGGAGTCCCCATTTAAAAGTTTTTCAATCACAGTTTGCGCTCTCTCCCTGTTTTTCAAGAGGATGTGAGTGTTAGACGGTGGAATGTCCTGTAGTTAGCTCAGTGTAACCCTAAAATGAATAATGATATTGATCTTTTAGTACTATACTGAGCTATGAGCCATGCCTTTTTTAGATTCAGACTGGGATATCTCCTATCCTTTTGATTTTAAACTGAGATATCTCCAACTGATTTCAGTTGACTAACTATAACTCAAAATAATAGTGAACAACCTTTAACTAGTATGAGCTATCTCCAAATTTAAAAATAAATCATCATAACTATAACACATATCGTTCGGTGCTTTAATATACATGATCTATGGGCAATCCTGTACACCCTGTTTTTTTATTTTTGAAAATCGACCAACCACAACCGAAATAATTGAATTTAAATGTTTGATTGCCGTTTTCTCAAAATAGTTAAAATGGAGTTAGCTTATTATTTTTCTTAGGCGACGATTAATGTGTAAATATGCATATCAGGAATGGCCACATCGAGTAGACACAGCATCCCCATACAGCCAAAAAAGAGAGGAGAAGAGAGCATGGTGTTACAATAGGCAGTTTCAATACGGACGCCACAAACAATTAACGAAAGTGAGAACCCGAGGGGTTACCGCCTTAGAACATTCAGTGGCAAAACAATTTGCCACTGGGGGTTTAAACCAGGTTCTAGGGTGCACCAACCTTAAAATTGAGCCCAGCAGGTTCTCATATCACGAAACAAGGCTGGTCAAGACTGGCCAAGACCTAAATATAGTCCCTAACTTTCTTACCTCTATTTATAAACAAGTAAGTAGTATGCATCCCAATGGGTACTTATTGTTTACACTTGTTTCTGATTTGTTTTTATATTGTTATGAAAGAGAATTAATGTTATATCTTTCTACCGAACATCAAAATAATATTATTAAAGCTTTTAACAACCTCGAGGTACCTCGATGATTTTTTTTAAATATACTAGATAATATCCATTTTTTATGATATTTTTTCATTGGTTAATAAGATTTATCCTAAATAACTAAATAGCTTAAAAGCGAACAACTCGGAAAAGCAAGCAAATCTTCTTGATCTAAATCTGTCCATGGAAAATGGTTACGTCACTACTAAATTATATGCTTAAAGATATGATTTTTATTTTAATATAGTAAATTTTCCGTTTTTAGATGGCGATTTTCCTTGTGCTACATCTTACGGAGTTTATATCTCACAGCTTGTTCGCATTTCTAGAGCTTGCAATAAATGTTAATGATTTCAATGTACATATTCTTTGCATAATTGAAAATCTTTTAAAACAAGTTATCGATTTCACAAATAAAGGAAAACCTTTTGAAAGTTTTATAGCCGATACTTCGATTTAATTTTAAAATAGAAAATTTATAATGTAGTTTACAATCACTATTGCAACAAGGTATTTCACAGCCATATTTCATGGAGATTTCATTTATAAACTTAGAAGAAACAGACATTGTAAATTTCCCTGTTATTCGTGAAAACATCAGTAAATTTAAAAAGAAAGGTTACCAACATGATACTCAACAGCGCTCTGCAGGCCTGGTGATCAAACCGTCTACAGTTGATCATTATGCTTACCTCTTTGGTTGCACGACGGTGGCAGGGGTTTAAGAGTTTATGAAGGTTTATGGGGAAATCTTTTATAAGAACATAGAAGCTGTTAGCTTCTTATGTTTTATATGTTTATGTGTTTTTGCCTGCAAAATTGTTGAGCTGATGGGCGGGTTGGAGTTATTCCACCAAGACAACTTGTACTTGTGTGTTGATTTGATAATCTGTTGGGGCAAGTGTGAGGTTGGTGCACCCTAGAACCTGGTTTAAATCGCCAGTGGCAAATTATTTTGCCATTGACCGTTCCAAGGCGGTAAGCCCAAGTGTTACCATTTTCGTTGTCTTATTTGAACTTGAAATACTTATAAACACATGCTCTTTTTTCCTCTCTTCATTTTTCCTTGGTGGGGAGGGTGTGTTTTGTGAGTGTGGCGATTCCTGATATGCATATTTCACTTTTCAAAGAATATAATAATTGAACATATAACATTGTGAATTTGCTTCGGTTTCTAAATTTTGTATTTCCTGATAAGTTTATTGACAAATTGATCATTTTATTGTCTACGTCTCCCATATATGTTTGTTTCTTATTTTAGAATATATTTATTGTATCGTGTTACATTGTGGGTACGCTTCGAATTAAATTATTTGTATTTCTTGATATGTTTATTAATCCCTCTAACATTTGGGTAGGCTTCGGCTCCCAACTATGTATATTTCCTATTTAAGAATAATATTGATAATGTTTATTTATTGCATGAAGATTTTGGGTAGGCTCCGGTTTCTCAAAATTGGTATTTCTTAACATATTGTTTAATGATTACACTCATATTTTAGGCAGGCTTATGTTTCCGAATCATGCATTTCCTGATATGCTTTTATCACTCTAACCATGCTAGCATAAACAAGTATTTAAAACAGATTTATTAGACCGATTTCTTTCCTTGGAAAACGGTCAAAATGTCATTTTCCCATTACTCTTTTGCAGAATTGAACCCGACTTTCCTCGAATTGCGTTCATAAAGATCAAAGTTCACACGTGTATTTTGCAGTATTGCCATTGATCGATCAACAGTCAGAACTTCAGTGTGGCGGCCGTAAAAAGTCTCCCCGTACATATTAGTCAGTACTGTTATCAGTAAAATAACCCGTTACCGGTGTCATGCAGTGATTGTTACGTATATCAGGGCTATCCGATCAACCTTTGTTGGGGCTGTCCCGGTTAGCTCAATTGGTTAGGCGCTGTCGCCGTGACGGTTCGGGTTCGCTTCCAGCTAGAGGCACTATAATTTCAATAAGAAACTCGCTATTTCAAAACATTTTGCGCATCTGTGATTAGGTATAATATATGTGTCTGTGAAAAAAAAATGCGGTGGATTGATGGACAGTCTCAACCTAAATTAGGCAACAGAAAGGAACATGTTGTATAAAATTCCGATAATTTGTGACAGATTTATGCCCTCGTCATTCAAAATATTGAGCGCAACTGTGAGTAAGTATAATATATGTGTCCGTGCAAAAATGCTGTTGATTGATGAACAGTATAAACCTCAATTAGGCAACAGAAATGAACATGTTAAAGAAATTCCAATAACTTGTGAGTCATTTTATGCCATCGCCATTTCAAAATATTGAGCGCATATTTTAGTCGATCTATTATAATCTCACCCAAGTTCTAATTGGCCAGCAAGTGTTTATAATGTATGCTAGTTTTAGTTCTTCCCTATGACAAAAGCGGTTGGGAAAAGAATTGTTTTGTCTAAGAATCTCTAATCACCAATATGTTTATCTTCGAAGTTGTCAGTTCAGCATCTATCGGTCCCAAGGTTATAAAGCTGAGATTGGAAACCAGTCTCAAATCTCAAGCATCTGATTGGCTGAAATGGCGACTGGTCGCCATTTCAGCCAATCAGATGCTTGAGATTTGAGACTGGTTTCCATGCTCAGTTTTATAACCTTGGGCACTGGTTAAAACAATAAAAATATATGGTTGTGCTAATTGCCCAACTTTCGTCAAATGCTTGTTTATTTAATTTGAATGATAATGTTTCATTATTAATTTGTTTATCTTCGGGAGGAATAAGCAAGTTCCGTTCTCAACAAATCATTTTTTAAATTTTAACTGTTAAGGGGCTGTGATGAAATGCATTTTAATGTGTCCTTAAGGTACTTTTGTCAGACACTGGACCATATTTAAACAAAAGATCCCAAACATGAACAAATTTCTGAAACAGCATAAAAATATTATAAATATTCAAGAGGTTATGGTTTTTCAAATAAACCAATATACGAATATTGGTCGATCGTGTTTCTATCTTATTTTAAAACCATACACATTTCCATTGAGATTTTCAAACTTCAGACAATGTTTTGTTAATCAGTCGAATCAGACTTTGCTAGGCGGAAATTTACACGGGAAAAGTAGGCGTTAGGAAAAAATCTTTACAAGTAATAACATTATTTCCTGAGCGCAAAATATAACGTTAAGATGAAAAATGTCAGTTTTATACTCTGATGTGAAATAACAATGCTTTAGTTCATTAGCTAAATTTTCATGGTGTGCCTTTCTAATATTTTGAACTCACGAGATTTTTATCATTGACAGAGAGCAAGACTGACAATTTACATGATATATATCATAAATGGTGCACGTGGGAAAGGATATCTTTGGATGACATTTTTTCCGTTTAAGGTTCTACTTAATTTGAAAAATATAAAAGTCTGTTTTCTGATAACTTATACACTTAGGGGACTAATTTCCTTATTTTAATCACCTAATTGATTTTAATTTTATTTTTGTTTTAATGTTGATTTACAACATAAACAATTTTAAAAACGCATCAAATTATGTTATAAGCACTTTCAAACCTATTCTTATATCTGGGGACTTTACGCCGCTGAACATGGAATGGTATTATTGAAGGTCCCATGTTCACCGCCATATGCATACCATCGTTTGGGATGGATCAAAATTGTACTGTTTATTGGTGTAAATATTGAGTTGCGCTCTCAATCCGGGGATAGGCGGCATGGGCAGTAATATGCAATCCAATTACTGCCCATGAACAGGCTCAATCAAACCGAGCTTGCAGTGTTTTCATATTTGTCGTGTTTGGTGGCTTTCAAAGGTCCCTTTTCATCTATTTCAATCATATTTTGGCATGCGTTTATATATTTTAAACGATATTGTACAGGGCGGATCCTATGGAGGATCAGTGGGTTGCTCGAACTCTCTTTCTTGTGCACCAATATATAAAATTCGAGGGGAATTTTGTCAGAAAGTTGGCAATAACCACGTGACTTCCCTTAGACTGCCCCTTATTAAACCACTGGAAATCTTGCATCTGACACTGTTGTGTCATGTTCTAATTGAACAACCACCATATGCTCTGCTGATAAAAACATAGTTATATTTGAGTTTTTTTTTTATTATACAGACTGTCTGTAATTATCCTTTAACAATTATGTCTTTAGCAGTCTGATTGAAATTGATCTATGGTTTGCCTTTACAGAAAATATAACATAGTTATTAGCTCCACACAATAAAATTGTCTCAATCTCTAGCCAATAAAGGCCGTATAAAGCAAGATTTATCGTCATTACTAGACCATTTAGAACAACAAGAACAGCTGTGTTTTACAGTCTTTGACGGTCGCGTAACTAAGATGCAAAGACAAATTTTACTTGCTTTTTCCTATGAGAATCTGTTGGTGCAAGTGTGAAGCTGGTGCACACTAGAACCTGGTTTAAACCCACAGTGGCACATTGTTTTAAAATGTCAAAAAAGACCAATCATACAACTAACGAAAACTGAGAACCTGATGGGATTACAGCCTTGGAACAAATTGTTTTACCAGACTATTCCAATGCTGTTACACCTCAGCTTCTCTCTTTGGTTAATTGGTTAATTATTTTACCACTGACCGGTCAAAAGGCGGTAATACTTAGGTCCTATTTGTTTGTTTGTTGTGTCTTATTTGCAATTAACACGGGTTTATAAAAAGATACAAAAAGCAAATACCGAACAAAAGGGAACCACGGGGTTTACCGCCTTGGAACGCTCAGTTGCAAAGCATCATCATCATCATCATTTATATAGCCATGCATTCTTTTCCTCTGTGCCTTTTGGCTGTGTTGGAAGGCTGTGTTGAGTATTGTTATTCCTGATATGCATGTTTCATGTTTTAACAGAATTGCGAAAAAGGCAAACGCGTAATATAATGTTATATAACACTCCATAATTGTGAGTTAAACAGTCTACTAGAAGAAGGGAATATTGTCTAGCTTTTACAATCTGAGGATAGGTTGTAATGCCTTCGTCGGAATAATTGTCACATCTCTATTGTATAAGTAGAAACTATTTTAGGAAAATGAGGACGTGATGACAGTCTGTTTTATATCTGATTATTCTGGGACACGTCTTGTGAATTAAGTCTTAAGGTTTTCATTGTTAAGTTTTTTAACTGATCACAGTGTTGTTGTTTGAGAAAAGCTTATCGAAAAAAGTAGTTAAATAGATGGGAAAAGGCACTTTGAAAGCCAAGACAAATATCAAAATAAAATTGCAGGCTGGATTGATTGAGCTGGTTTATCGGCAGTAATGTGTATCGTATTACTTTTAAGGCCGCCTAGAACTATGTTGTGTTCTAATAATATTTACACAAACATGTATCGTGTTCATTGGCCCTCAAAGATGGTAAATGACAACAGTACTGTTAAATAATAGTTTAAGATTAAGAAAATCCTTTTTGATAGAGGTCTCTGACTAGACCTATGCACTTCTTACCATCTACTTATTCCTGCCATGCCGAAAACTTAGTTTTTAATAATTATGTGGTTTCATGCTAATGCATGCAACATTGTCGCTTTGCACTTGAAAACATGACGAGCTAAATATAAGCTTGGAACACTCTATAATCTTATTTAAACCAAATGTTATTCAGAAAACGTTACATGATTGTTAATTACTTGCAAATAAAGCAACACCTAAAATTTCTAAAATCACATTTCCCGCAATCTGGCACATTTCATTCTAATATCTCTTTGCCTCGCACGTTCCCTTTTTTCCTAGAATTCATATTGATTCTTGTTTTGTCCGTAATCTTGTCTAAGAAGCCATTTAATTTATTTTGAGAAAAACCTCCAATCAATATTTATCTCCTGTCAAAACATGGCATTTTATGAAACCACCATTTAATTTCTTTTAAGGTGATATGTTTTGTGTCATGAGTATTTTTATAAGAAAGTAAGAAAGTGTAACATGCACATCGAGATGGCCACACTACAAAATAATGCCTACCAACAAAGCCAAAAAAGCAGAGAAAGTGTGCACGTGTTTATAAAAAGACAAGACAACAAAAATATTTATCGTAAAAAGGAACCAAAGGTGTTACCGCCGTGGAACAGTCAGTTGCACAGCAATTTGCCACTGGGTGTTTAAACCACGAAGAATGTAAGAGTGAAGCTTTAAGCATGATGCTCCTGGACAGAAACGAGTTTAAATTCACTGGTTCTGACATACAAGTTTACGCAATATATATAAAAATATGTTTGTTTTGTAGATGATGTTGTGCATTGTACAAGTCTAAATTTAGTGTCAGTTCTGCTCTGTTTAACGTCCGTCTATTATTTTCTAGCATGTAGGTGGCTTTTTCAAATTGCGACAGCTCTTAATATGTGTTAAATGGCATAACTGAAGTTCGAACTGTTAATTTTTCCCATGAAAAAGATGAGATTATTATACTTGTTTATAGACGAATAATTATCATAGGGAGTATTATCAACAGCACCATCAACAGCAGCAGCATCGTCATCATTATCATCTTCTTAGTCATCATTTCGTCATCACCATCAACATCGTCATCATCATTATCATCACAGACGTCGTCGTCATCGCCACCATCATCATATTCATTATCATTCATTATCAATATCAAGAATAAAATAATCCTGAACAACAGTAACATCATAAAAGGAGCAGTATTGTCATCAGTAAACAGTGTTTGTCTTGTTTGTGTAAGATTTTGTCTCACGAACATGACTTCCGTTTTTGTTTCCTTTAAGATTTCCATCGATAAGGTCTAGGCAATAATATAATTGCTTATTGCAAGCTTGGCTGAAACATAAAATGGATCTTCATCTATTGCATACATGATTCATGGATGTATTGGACTGCATGAAAATAGAGATGTTGATAATAGATCAGGTAATAGAAATGTCAGTTATATTCTTCTAACAAGTATTTTATTTTTTTACAAGTACTTATACGCTCCCGTCGCCAGTGTTTTGTTATATTATCACACAACATAAAACTAAGGATATCGCTTTTATTCATCGCATGTCATATGCATTGTAGATCCAGATAAGAATGTGCTGCCAGGATCTGAATTGTTTGTTTTTTGGATGTGCGGGCAGATCTGGATATACTGTTTGTCCACGCCATAAGGTTTATATATGAACAAAATAGTTAAAAACTAACATATTAAAGGAAAGAATGCAAAATAAACGAGCGATTGAGTGACATCAAATTTTTGTAATCAATCTTTTATGCACGAAAGTATGTGTTTGAATTGCTACGCCTGAAACTCGTAGAAGTTAAAACAAATCAAGCTTAGAGCTCTCGCTGACATAGATATTTTCATTTTTCATAAAAACAATACAAATACAAAACATTTAGAGAAAATGAAGCTCTGGTGAGTCACTTTAAACAAAAAATATAGCATTGCTGAAGCCTTGTTTTTGCAGTTTGGCGGCTATAGATTGTGTCCTCGTACATTCAGTCAGTGTTGTTATCGATTATCTGTCTTAACGCCGTTAATCAACACAACATATATTTGTATAAATATTGAGTTGCGCTCAAGCCGGGGCTAGGCAGCGTGGAGAGTTAAAATTAGAATTATGTTAATAGAAATTTAGGGAGTGTTTTGAAATCGTTACTTTTCTTCACTGTTCTAACGTGTCTTACCAAATGCAAAATAAAGATGCATTAGTTACATTCATTTTTGCAAAGTTTCATTGAAGGGCATTTTGTCGTTATTGAGATTTTGATAAATTTCTTTTTTATCGATAAACGAACAAAAAGGAGTGTAGTGGATTCTTATAACTATCATTCACGTGTGTTGGGTAAAGATCGCATGATCCGGCCCGAGTGAAATATGCACAAGGGCGGTAACGAGGCTCTGTCGGATCATGCGATCTTTACCCAACATAAGTGAATGATACTTTTTCTTGCATACCGTATTTATTTTCCGCATTTTGGGGTATTTTCCTGTTAATTTTTATTTGCACTACTTTTTATAGTAGCGGAGTGATATACGAGACAATCAATTGTTCATTCATAACTGCCTAGGACGTCGTGACGTCATATAAGGTGCGTGACTCATTCTACATGGGGTTGTAGAATCGAAATTTCCTACACGGTTGAAAACACTGGATGTCCTGATCTGGTATGCAAGAATAATCAAACCGAGCGTAAAATATTTTCATATTTGTCGCGTTCTGTGACTTTCAAAGTTCCTTTTCATCAATAATCAGGGATTGCGTAATTTGTAGTATATTACAAACGAATTTCCCATTCAATTTCTCCACAAAACATTCAAAAAATAAATTGCTGTTACGTAATTTGAAAGTCATGTGTATATAAATGAGACCGCGTCCCAAAAGTCCTTGTTCATGGAATGACAAAGCTCCAACTAAAAGCGAGTCTGTCTGGTAATGGAATAATGAGTCCATTTACATAATGTAAATGTTGCAAAAGACACGCATCACGTCAAAACATCAAAGGACTAATGTTTCGCATGCGTGTGAGTGTAGTGCAAACGAACACGTCATAAATAATTTAAATAAAAATAATTGTTTTATTCATTTATCAATTAAAACATATTTACATGTAAATGTTAATTGTTTCAACAGTTTTGGACACTAAATGCACTAAGATAATCTTACTGGTGATATGGTAATTTTTTTATAATTGTGTAAAGATAGGGATACATATACATACTGTACAGTACAAAAAAAAACTGTCACAAAATGCTGGAAATACCTAATTTCTGTAATGTTGCAGAAATGTAACTAGAACTCCGTGAGTCCGATGTGTCACCTGACGACATTTTTGGGTATGAAAAACAGAAAGAGGCGCGTCACGAGAAAAGGTACATTCAGACAGTTGATGTCAATTTATTAAATGATGTCATAAAGTCGAGCAGAAGACATGAAAAATACGGACTTCACGATAAAATACAATCATTTTGTCAAAAGATGTATGATCACCAATTTTAAGTTAGAAGAAAATGAAACTATAATTGTATATCTATTCCTAAAAAAATATCGAAATATATTACTGATGATTCATTTTCCCGTCACGAGCCTCAAATAACTACATGTATGTACTAACCGAAAAGTAAAGTTGAAAATACAGTTCGAGCGACGACTGGACAGCAAAGGATACGCGGTTTGATGAACAAGTAATCAAGTCTTCTATTTAATCTTTGAATTATCATCAATCTTTTTAGGGAAGGTAAAGGTAAAGGTATGGGTTTATAGTCTGTAATTAATGTATTCAACCGACTTTCACATTTTACCCCCCGATCACTGGATATATAAGTCGTCCGTTAACAGTCCGTTAACAGGGAATAACACTCAAAGCCGAACTTAGGACCCGTTTGCGTTTATAACAAAGCGTTAAAATTTGGTAAAATATATTTCGATTGTTTACTCAATTTTGTCGTGTTAATATCGAAACGATACATAGAGCTCGCGTGGAAGGAGCTAGAAGATCAAATGATTGCGAACACCAAATAAGTTAGAATTCAAGTTCCATGATCTACAGAAAATGGAGAAAGCTATCTCCGCATGCGGTCTAGTTTCACTGTGTCTTCTTCCTGTAGATCATTAATATTTACCTCTAACAGATACAGTACAGGTTGAACCAAGGTAAATCCGATTCCCATAGACCTCAATGTTATATTCCCAATAATCAATGCACATTTAACATGATTTCTATCATCTTAATTTCTAGACAACCATATATGACTGTGAAGATCTACATTTCATCTATTCAAATACACACATCAAATGGGTGGTTAACTTACTTGTAAGAAAATTACTAACCGAACATACCCTATTTTAAACGCGGTATCGCAAATACGTTGCCAACAATATGCATCCGCTCTTCCGCAACTAGTACGCCTCTACCAAACGAGATATAGGCATGAAATTGCTGTCATGTATTTTCCTGACATGTTATTCCTGCAAACAAGTCACAAACAGGTCGATTTCTAACGGTTAAGAGGCCCCCAGATGAAGAGAAAAAATAGCATATATTTAAACGGACTTCATTCTAATGGACCACGGAGGAATACCGAGTTATTTACCTGAATACAACCTAGATTGGCGTTTTGATAACCATATCTTTTTGGCACCGTATTTGCGATACCGCGTTTAAAATAGGGTCTTTTCAGTTAGAAATCAGTAATTTTCTTAAATGTAAATTAATCCCATATTTCCTGTATGTTTTGAATAAATTAAAGAATTTTGTTTACTGTACATTGAATATTGGGAATTAAACATTGAGGTCTATTGGAATCAGATTTACTTTGGTTCAACCTCCAACGCCGAATTAAATATTGAAATACAAAAACTGAATACTTAAATCAGGGTTCCATCACAAAAGCATACAAAGTCTGGAATTAAGTACGAAATTCATTTAGTGCCATCACCATGTTCGACTATGACGGAAAAGAATCCGGAACGCGAAATTACAAATTACGATGACAAAAAACGCGAAAAACGATGGTGATAATGCGAAATAATCTCACGTTTTCGCCAGCCATCGTATCTTTGCGTCTTCGTAATTGTATTTTTTTAATTCGTAATTTCTCATATTCGTCTTCGTATCTCCTTGTTTTCGCCTTCCAGAGCATACTATAAAGCTCTGTTACGTTCAAAATGTCGGATCCAGTGTCTATTTTATCCTCAATTCTTGGAACGGATAGTGTTCATTTCACAATCCTCATTCATAGAAATAGTTTTGCAATGTAGAGCTTAGAAGCCGCCAATCGGTCTAGAATGTGAATATTTACTGATGGATCGAGGTTGAATTCACATTTACCGAAATTAAGAATTCTATGACATAGGTCGGACAATAAAATGAACATTGAAAAAAAGACAGCTGGTCTATAGCTTTGAAAACACGCATGTGATTTCCGAATATATTGTTGACATAGTTGTAAAGAATATTTAATTGTGTGAGATACTTGTTATGTAAAGTAATGCAGAACTTTGGCCGATATTAACGTACTCGCCAGGTAAAAATGACTCCAATTTTCATGGCGACATTTCTGCCTAATTTTATCAATACCGACACAAAATATTGGTTAATCTTAAAATAATATTAAATATGCGTATGTGCTAGCTTCCCAAATTAATTAATGTGAAATTTCACTCAAATTTGAAGTATTGTTATTGGTACATTTTTGTACATTTCGGAAAAAACGCAAAAAGTGACAGAATTTAAATACTAAGCAATAACATTATCCATGAAGTACGCAGAAAGGTGGCCCGATATGTGGGTGGCTGGCTGGATTGGGTTCTGGAGAGTTGTCACCCCCTGCAGTACAGTAAATTTTGTAATAGATGAAAAGGGAACTTTGAAAGCCACCTTACACGAAAAATATAAAATATTGCAGACTCGGTTTGATTGACCCTGTTCATTTGCAGCAATGGAAATGCATATTACTGCCCATGCCGCCTAGCCCCGTGTTGAGGGCAACTCAATATTTACACCAATAAACAGTAAAATTTTGATCCATCCCAGACGATGGTATGCATATGACGGTGAACATGGAACCTTCAATGCGGTTTTTTCAGATTAATACCATTCCATGTTCAGCGGCGTATGATCCCCGGATAAAAGAAAGGGTTTGCTCTAAATTAGAAAACAATGGTCGGAACTAAACAAAACAGAATTTTGACAGGGATTCTGAGAATATAAATCCTGCATATCACAGACAACGCCAAAGGCAAAATTTAAAAAGCAGGAAGTATATCCTTGGGGTGATTGAACAATATCCGAATCTATATTGGCTGGGATATTGAAACCACCCATATAAAACTGGCCTTTTGTTTATGTTTCTTTTCCGGGGCGCATAGGGACAGTCTTATTACGTTGTACAATTTTAAGCCGTATAATGTCTTTTGCGTGGTAAAATATTGACATCTGACTGACATGGCATATTCGTCTACTGGATTTGACAGTCAAAAGCTAAAAGTAAATAACATATACGTTGTGATATAAAATAAATAGAATTGAAAGTTATAGCAAAATCAGATACATCATCATTATCGTGTGACAAAAGACATCTGTCCATCATCACCAATATCATCATAGGGAAAACCAGCACTCAGACCATTATCATCATCATCGTTATCATCATCAATAACACGGAATATAGAAATATGCCCATCACCATTATCAACAACAATTCTTTTTTCAATTAATAAGACGACCGCCATTGTCATAGGGAGAATCAACATGATCACCATCATCATCATTATCATCATGTCATATATCACATTATGTTAAATTGTTTCACGAATACATACAACTAAACTTGTATTTTATCTGATATTTTGTCCTATGAAAGATAGAATGTAAAATCATTATGTGATGATGATGACAATCGTGATGCAAATTGTAATGATGATGATAATAGTGGCAGCGGTAATCGCGTGCTGGTGTAATGATGTGAGGTCGTTATTTAAAGATAGTTGTGTTAATGATGATGATGACGACGACAGTGATGATGGTGTTGATGATGATAATTTAGATAATGGTGATTCTGAATATCATTATATCCGCCATAAATTTATGTCATAAATAAGGTGTTCAATACAATATAATTGTAAAAAAATAAGTTTTTTGTCAAAACTTATGACAATAGTGATTTCTTCGTTTCCAGGTTCGTTTTCCTTTGTCTGCTTTTTCTGTGTAATAAATTCATTGTACGTAGTTTGCAAATACATACTAAAGCCATACGAATATACCATATTTTAAGTACCATATGTTTTATTCCTCTAATATCACTTTTATATTATGTTATATATTCTGTCAGGTTTTTCACTCATATTACATAGCCGATCTTCATGCACAGTGTATAGAAAAAGTTGAAACAAAACGTTTGCATTCATGTTTTGAGTTCATGGAAACTTTTATCTGCAAAATGGGTTATAGTTTTGACAAAATGAAACTGAACTTGAGTGGCGCGTGGCTGAGGGTGGTGGTATTCCAGCGCAAATTGCTAAAAATTACTGGTAAGGCTATATAATTATTTGCTGTGTATTTACATGTTTGATGTCTCTAGATTAGTTTTCGCAAATAGCAGATTTAAAGACATTGACTAAATAGCTTATTTAGAATAGAAGATATGAAGCTTTGCTGGGAGTCTATGGGAAATGAATTGCTGTAGTCTAACCTAAATTCACAACTCATCATACACGACCAGCTATTCAGCCAAAGAAGTGCAGCAAATCAAATCTTCGAACAATGAATATAATTACACCGACAGCTTAAATAGTTTTAACAAAAAAGCAGATTTAAAGGCGTTGGCTCAATATCTCATTTTGGAATAGGAGATTTGAAGCTTTACTAATAGTCTATGGGAGTTAAATAACTGTAGTCAAACCTAAATTCACAACTGAACATACACCAACTGCTATTTAGGCAAGGAATTGTTACAAATCTGATCTTTGAACAATTAATGGAGAATTACAGGTTAAACTATTGGCAAATCTAGTAAGGGTAAGGATTAATGATCAAAATACGATCTTAAGTAGAATGCGATACAAAAAATAGTGTATTGTCACTTTTATAACTTTAAGTTGATAAGTTGATGTATTTTACAGCTTATATAATTATGTTTGTATTAATTTAGACTGTAAGTAAATACAAAACTATGCTTCAGTGTATTTTATTATTTCAAAACCCAACAGTTACTATACTTTAACTTAGATTGAAATCAAAATCAGAAAATGTTCTCCAAGGTTACGAAATGGCCATTAAATAATCTCATGGGACAGAGCATGAAACTGCTGCTAATTGCAGCTGAGTAGAGATTATTACAGTGAGATAACATGGCAGATAAATGTTAAATTAAATGCTATAAAGCAGCATGAATTTGACAACTGATTTATAGCCAAACTCGGCCTTTAATGCGAGAAAAGTAGTCACGTGATGGAAGTGTGTTCAAACTTTCTAGAATTGCAGAAATTAAGCTGAAGTGGGTTATTATTGCAAATCACTTAAGAAGTTATTGAGCGAAAAAGTCATTACATTTTGAATCTAAGCAGAGGCTTCTCAAGACTTGTAGTGACTTTTTTAACGCAAAGGGCTGTTTAGATGACTGTCTTTTTAACAAGACAATTATTCAAAATATGAAAGCGAGCCGTGTTGTTAAGTTGTGAGTTGGAACACTAAGTCTTTGTAAATATTATATTCAGTTATCGAAATTCGGATATTATTTTTCAGATGATAAAGATTTGGTTTGTCTTATGACACGCAAATTTGTGGATGCTATCTCTCAAATGGTAAGCTTTATTTTTTTTAAAACAATAACATTAAATTTGTATTATGTTTGTTATCTTTTCCAAAAATCTAATTTACTTTTGATTGTTTTGAAAGCGCAGCCTTAAAGCCGCCAGCGTTATCAATCGTCAAAATTTGTGATAACTTAATATTCTAAAATATCTTTTGTAGTTCTGGTCACATGAATGTTTCTTATTACGTATTATACTGAAAACATATTATATTTGTGATGTTTAAACTCAGGCCTACTAGGTTTATCAACTTTTGTTTACAAAATAAGTCGAAATTTTAGAAAGATGGGCCCGCTGACCAATGCTTATATGTTTGGAGAACATGGTCATTTATTTCCGTCATTTTCATATTCGTTAAGTGATTTGCTTATGTATATGCTGTTATTTTGTGTTGATATATATATTTACGTTTTAGATATGAGAATGTTGAACACGAACATAAGTTGAAGCATCTACAGATCAGGTCAACATTCCGCATAAACACTGTTAGGTAAGTATTCCGCTTTCATTTATATTTTATCAGTAATAAAGATGTTCTTTTGTTATCGTTTAATGTGTATCGCTGTAAACAATTGGGTTGTTTATAGTATGCATTTATTTTAAAAAGTAGATAATGAGCTTAAAATTCTTGAAAGTATGATGTTTCAATGACGGGTCAGGGTCTTTATAATAAATCATCATCAAGGTAAAGGTCTCTGATTTGTTCTATAAAAGCGAGTAATTGTCCAACACATTCCTAAACGTTGAAGTATTCTTTAGATAGAACGTGTTCCTCCAACAATCATTACAATATTCTACAGCATTAATTTGTACATTTTTTACATGTCATATGCTAAATGCCTATATTCGAAGAGAGGATGTTGCATATTCAATAGCCTGGATTCCAGGCGATGAAGTATTTTGTTTTTATTAATTCTCAAACTAATTATCTTGAGCCAGTCTACATCTCTATCTGAACTTCATCGATAATTCAGACATCTCTGTCAATGCAGTATGATAGAAAATAGACTGGCTACAATAAAAGTCTGTTATGATGTATAAAAAATAAATAAAAAGACAAAACAAACTAATTATCAGACTAGTGGCTAGTCTATATATTCAAGATCGTGACAATACAGTCAATAACATTTAATCCTTTCCGCCACGGGTTTTTAACGAGCGGGCGGCCAGTGTGGATCCAAAACAGTCCGCACAATCGTGCCGTCTGATCAGGATCTGGACTGTTAGCTTTTCGGTAAAAATAAGTTAATTAATCAAAAAGCGAACACTACAAATCATGATTATACAGCATGCTTGTGCCGGCTGTTCTGGATCTACAAGTCAAGTCAAGTCAAGTAATATTTATTTTGAAAGTCGGAGCATATAACAAATATGTGTAACATACAATTGTACAAAATACACATATTAAAACACAAGCTCTGTGAAGCTTTTAAAACCGACTTAACATAAATAAATAAGACAAGCACAGATAACAGCATAGACAGTAAAACATACATACAACATGTGCAACACTTAAACAACAACTTATGAACAATTATATTGGGTTATAAGACTGAATACAAATTAAATGCCTTAAAACATAGAAATCCTAAAAAGTACTCAGATATGAGCATTAGATTAAAGTTGCATATAGGTAGTAAGAAGGTAACAGTTATTAAGTTTTATTACATAACTCTTATTAATATTAACTAAGATTAAAAACATCAATTAAGATAGATATATAGATAGATTTCTATCAGTACATGATATAATTACAGTCAGCTAAAGACACAGCCTGAACTGACCGATATAATTACACACAAAAATGTAAGATAACTTCATTTTCAAAAATCGATTAACTAAGATTCAATATGTTGATTTAAAACATACCTAAATATAAGACTTCACATCAAAACAATAATATCAATGTCAGAGCGTATATTTAAGTAAAGCACACATTTAAAATAAGCACATAAAACAAGATTTAAAAGCAATGGACATACATGTACATAGGTAGCAACTACAAGTAAAAAGCATTTAGGAGACAAAATAAAAAAGCTCAACTAAGATTCTAAAGCTAAGCAGAACATGCATAAACTGGCATAAAGCAGGATAAGCCAACTAGCAAGCAGAGTACCCCGCAACCAGACTGATGGAGCCCCCTGTCAACCACACGCTGAACATTTGCACTCGGGGCCATCCCAGCTTTTTATAAGGGAGCTAAATTGCCTATACGAAGTGCATTCCCTGAATTCAGCTGGCAAGGAGTTCCATAGTTTGGCTGCGGAATACCTGAACGAGCTCTTACCATACCGCTCTGTTCTAGGTGTAGGTAGTTCTACTAAGTTTCTGTACCTAAAATTGTAAGTAGAATTCTTGTATTGTAATAGATCATGGAGATAAGTTGGTCCCATTTTATTTAAAAGCCTCCAGGGCAACTGTTCTCATCCTTCGGGTTTTTAGAGATGGTAGTCCAGACTTTTCCAATAAAATATCATAAGGGCTTTGATAATCATCATAAATAAATCTTAATGCGCGTTCCTGGATCTTCTCTATCTTTTTAACATTTGTCTCGCTTGTAAAGTGCCATGTCAAAGGACAATAATTTAAGTTTGACATTACAAAGGAGTAATACATAGTGAGTCTACCCAACTTGTTTATGTTTCTACCTATCCTTTTCATAACATTAAGTTGACATGCTGCTTTTTTACAAATATTTGATATGTGAGTATTGAAATTCATCATAAAATCAAAAGTTACACCTAACAATAAGTACACTGTTAGCCTAGCCGTAAAGGCGTATATATGGAGGAAAGTGTTGAAAAGCGGACAATTGTAACATACGGGCTGACAAGTCTAAATTTATTCTTGACATTTGTTACTTATAAAGTTGCAGTGTTTTCGATTTATGAAATGATGATATTATTGATGAAGAGTGGAACACAATTAGATTGTGAAAGTTGTGGCGACCTAATGACATTCACCGAAACAACTTCAGTAGATATATTCAAATTGATGAACTGTTACAGCATTTTCATCCGTTTAGCTACATTAGCTTCATTTTTTCTTTCTTGCAACCTTGTACATTGTACAACATGCAGAGTGTTTTCACCCGAACACCTTTGATATTCAAAAAGGAACGTGTATTCTTGTACCTATTACTATTTAAAGAGTTGACAATTGATATTTTAAAGAAGTGATAGCACGCATATTCATAGAACAATGATTAATGATCATAAAAAAGTCTCATATAATATTTTGAACTCACAATATGTCTAAGATATGTTTGTTTATATATGTTTTTATAAACTTTATTTATCTTTAGAATATGGTAGATGGTTAACAGGTTAATAAAGAGAAATTAAATATTATAAAATAAGTAAAACCATATTATTTTAATATGACATTTCTTTTGAAAAATCTTACTTGTCGCCAGGCTAGCCATTTAGTTTTTTTGCAACATAAAACATGTCATTTTCTTCGGATTTTAATGATGATTGCCTGATTATTGCAATATGACAACATTTATAAAATGTGGAGTTAAGTTCTCTTTATCTATTTGAAGCCGACAACTGATTTATAGCTAACACCCAGATTGAAATTGCGCAGGCTACCTTAATTGTGGATAATGATTACTGACATGTTCATGTAATTTCCGTTTTATCCGAATGACTTATCGTTATAACCTCCAAGAGAAAGAATGTAAAGTTCATGTTATGCAAAATTTTATCGCATTATTTAGAAAGGAAGACATCTGTACAAAATGATTTAATATCCCCGAATCTCCTGGATTTCTTTTCTGCTAGTTAATCAGTTACATCATGACATTACGATTAAGCACTTCACCCCAGGAAGCTTAATGAGGTATCCAATTACAAAGTAAGGTGTACTGGTGGAATAAAAGAATTCATCAGTCATGAAGACAATTCTTTCAAGAAATCACATTTGTTTTGTTGTGATTTTCTAATTTACATATACATTAAAAAACCGAAGAAGTGATACAGACAGGCATAAATATCTCAAACACTAAGACACTTGCAATTTATTTTCAACGGATTTATAGAATAGTTAAGATCATTAAAAAAGTATTGCAAATCAACCCCCCTAAAACAGGCTGTATTTTCCATTAATGACTAATAACAATTCCTATAAAATTGCTGTTTTAATTGGCATAAAAAGTATATCATTTTCTGCAAGAACAAAACAGTAGAAAAGTAACAAATCTTTGTGATTTTGGAAAGATCATGTTAACATTACACTCTTTAAGATCTAGGAGTTCGTCGTAATGACAAGAAAGAAAAGAAATAGAAATCTCGCATTCGTCAAACATCACAAAACGAGATTGTTAAATTATCCGTAAAACTCTTCAATTAGAATTTTGTAAAATTGTTTTTACTTCCAAGACGCTTAGCATATACATGTAACTCAATGATAGGTTTTTTGCATAAAATGCACTATAAAAAATCAAGGTTTTTGTCTGCTCCTCCTCTGCACCCTTGCTTAATAAATCATGGTTAAAAGAATTGTACAATATCTTGAATGAAAACATGTTGGTTGTTTGAAATTAAGAGAACGTTTAGAAAGTACAGTAAGCTAAATTTGTTAAAACGTTGTTTGTTTTGTATTTTTTCTCATTTCATTTATTCTCTAAGTTACAATTCTTATACACATATCGATCTGTCTAGAGCAACACCATTTACCCTCGTATTACTCAATTCAGTAGCTATTACCTGTCTCCTGATGGTCAGATAAGAAAGCATAGCTTTTATTTGTTTATCTATTTAGAACTCATTGATCATTTTATGTTTTGTATGAAATTTAGGTAAGAATATAACACATTGTGTTGATAACGCGCGCTGCTCTATCATTTGACTGTGTAATCGTTTTACACCATAATTTTATTGCAAGTTGCTATATACTAACTCTGTATCTACCTTTTTATTAAATGATTCGTACGTCTGCGTTTATTTTACTATAACATTATATAAGCATGTACTCAAAATATGTGTTTTTTTGAGGAGGGCTTTCCCGTTTCTGGGAATCTCATCTTTGAAAAAGATATGCCACTTTCTGGCAGTATTTACATTTTACTTTATAAAATACTAACGGAACACAGCCGAAAGTATAAAGATTGAAACATTACTAGTTTGTTTCAACAGATGATACGCAATGATCATACGTACTTTTTCTTTTTATATGTCGCAATTTTAAAGACCGTAAATATCGGTCTTAACTAATTTTTCTGAATTAAGTAGATATCAATCTGGTAAAAATATACATCTCAATCTTGAAAAAAACTCTAGTTTTGGTGCTGATCGTTATTTAGTTACACATGTGAACCATTTATTCTGTCAACCGTGACGTGCTTTAACAGTTTTTTTTCGTTTTTGTTGCCAATAATGCCATATTATTTTTCGCGAAATTATAGGCAAATTAAGACGAGCTAAATTTGCCTAGGCTGGAGCGACCAGCGGCAATTCCTCACAGTCATGCGGTCATGCAAAGCGATGCAATTTTTGCATGATGAAAACAAACGCATTTATTAAGCGGCTAATACAACAAAAATGCACCCGAACAGTCATCGCCAATTTATTAACATCTTATTTAGACCATTACAACAAGAATAAATAACAATAGTTTATTAGAGTATATCTCAATGATGAACATCTTGTACTTGTTTGTTCATTGAAAGCCTGTATGGACATTTAGTGAGGTTGGTGCACAATAGCACCTTGTTTAACACACCCAGCGGAAAAATTATTTTACAAAGACCCTGTCAAGGCAAAAATCCATTAGATTCTCTTGATTTTACTCATTTTATAGGTTATTTGTTACTTGCTTTTCTAAAAAAATTTTCTGTGGCTATCTGAATTTCATCTTTTGCTAACTTTCATGTCTTTTTATATTTAATTTTAGGTACATTAGTCATCACTACTGAAGCTGGAATCACGGAATAGTTAAAACAATACAAGCAGATGTGAAAGAGAATATGTTATTGGTATCAACGTTCATGCTGTGAAATGGTCGCTATAATTTTCCAGGAATCTACACATATCATTTCTAGATTTCGGATTTTACATAGTGTTTAAAAATGGAAAAGACAAAGTGCCATCTTACCAACGCTATGTATCATAATACATGAGTATATTAATACAATATTTCTGTTATCAGTGAGTTGTTCGAAGAAGCGAATCATAAACGGTTTAAGTGTTTATGAAATTTAAAGACATTTTAGTAAATGTTTGTTCATAGTTAAATACCCAATCTGGAGTAAGTCCGAGTTACAGTACACCTGATTTTTAATATTATTATTATTATTATTATTATTATTAATTATTATTTTTTTTAATTGTATTATTATTATTATTATTATTATAAGTATTATAATTATTATTTGAAAAGTACTGAATAAAATGTTGTTAATTAAAATTAATATATAATTTTACTAGCTAATTTTATTTTGTTCTTGGGGACTTGATTTGATAAGGATACATGTATGATAGAATTACTAAATAACTGATATGATCCGGAGTTTGATAAGTGAAAAATATAATTTATATTATGTTTTTCTTGAATATGTATGACAATCAGCAAAACACGTTAACAAGTAAAATAAATGATGTTTTCTATAAATGCTCTATTAGTTTTTTTTCAAGATTTATTCACTCAGTATTTTAGCTTTTTTACAAATATGTTGACGGAAAATATGCATCACTTTGATGTTCACTCCCCATCTTTAAAAATTTAAAAAAAACACACAAATATATACTTATTTTTTATATGAAAGATTCGTTGTTTTTTTTAAATCAGACTGATTATATTTTAAAAATTAAACATCTTAACAATATTGTGAAAACATTGATAACCAGCCGATGTCCATTGAAAATCTTTGCCAAAATGACGATTCTCATATAATCGTTAACAAATATTTGTTATGTTCTGAAATCTGACTGACGGTAGATTCAGTAACAGCGAACAGAGATGTTAACAAATTATTGTTAACCTATTTTCCTTCTGCATCTTTGTCAAGGAGAAAAGTATAAGCTTTAACAAAGATTTGTTAAACTCCCATGACTGACGGTAGATTCAGTAAGAGCTAACAGAGATGTTAACAAATAATTGTTAATAGTTCTGCCGATTTTCTTTCCACATCTCTGTCACGTGCAGAGAATAGTATAAGCTTTAACAAAGATTTGTTAAACTCCTACGACTGTCAGTAGATTCAGTAACAGCGAACAGAGATGTTAACAAATTATTGTTAACCTATAGGCCGTTTTTATTGCAACATCTCCGTTAAGTGACGGGAATAGCTTAACAAAGATTTGTTAAACTCCAATGTTCAAAGGAAATAGTGACATAGTGATTGCAGTATTTAGTACAAGCTTTAACAAATATTTGTTAAACACGCTATTTCTTGAAACATTGTTGAAATAAAAAAAAACTGAAAAAGTTGTAGAAACTTACAACTTGATCACGTGGAAATGATCAAACACAATTGGAAGCTGTTTTAGTGTGCAAAAGTTAATGCCGCTGCTCTTTGTAGAAAATGGGAACTATCCAACTTGTCAAAACATGTTAACTGGACAGATGTGCGGACGTAAGGGGGACGGTTCACTCGCTAGATGCTGGGAGCATAAAAGTCCCGGGCTTTCGAAAACCACCAAACAAGATTAATATAAAATACTGCAGAATCGGTTTACTCGCGTCTGTTCATGGACAATAATGGAAATGCAAATTACCAAACGCCCCCTCGCCCCGGGTTGAGCACGCAAACTTAAACCTTAAATTCACAGTTTTAAACGGCGAAACAACCGAAGAAAGTCAGCTATAGGTGTTGCCATTTGCGGGATTGCGAACCCAAATCCAAAGTGAGTAAAAGAGGTTCGAGGCATTTCTCAAATAGTTAAGCAAATCATCGAATGATTCATTCATATTACTTCCTTTAATGAAATGCAAAACACAAACACTTCTCTGTGAAGATGGTAGGTAAAATAAAATAATTTATCATTAACAACAATCTTTTAATACAGCATTAGTCGTTACCAATTTCAAAATTAAACTATAGCAAAGAATTTTCTGTCGTTCAAACTTTGTACATAAGCTTTAGTTATTTCATTTCCAATTTATTTTACACTCATTTAACAATTACCATTATTTCATTATACCTTAAAAAAGTTTTCAATTTCTCGTTTGCCATAATAGCATGTCGGCGATGTCTCTTCAAACTTCGTTAAAAACTCGTTAAATACTTCCATGCAATTTTCGAAATCGTCCTTAGGCATTCTTTGGTTTGATGAGTGCATTAAGTAGTTTCTAACATCCAATACCTTTTTTTTTTTAAAAACTTGTTGAACATATTGGTTTAAAATATTAGCTTTATATAAGAATTGAACGTCTATTGTCTGCGTTCTTCGATGTGTGAAGCGTCAACATGTTTAATGCTTATTTTCATAAAAAATAACAAGATTTTAAATTTTGTTATTGTTTAAACTAAGTGTGAACGTTTTCAAAACTCTAAGAATATCGGAAGTCAATTAAAATAATTTGCTTTAAATAATAAATACATTTTATTACGGAACAGTTTAATAAAATAATAGTTATAAGTAAAACGCCCAATTGTATTATTAACATTTAACAAATCATCAGCGTTATTTGAAACAATTGTTAGACGATGGTGTGCATAACGCAGTAAACAAGGAATCTGCAATGAGGTATTTGCAGTTTAATACCATTCCATTCTCAGCGGCATACTGTCCCCAAAAATGAAAATAATCGAGACAACAAAAGGCAGATCTGAATTTTCACAGGGGTTTTAAGATCTTAAGTCTCGCAAATTACAGAAAATACCAAAGGCAAAAATGAAAAAGGTATATACTTGGAAGCAGAGGTATTACGAATACCCTTAATCAGGGTATTTTTGCGTAGTGGCATTTTCTCAAATTACCACTTTCCGACGAAAGATGAATACTAGTACATATAATATATTTTGTAGATGTTCATTGACATTCAAACGCACAGGCAATTTGAACGGCAAATGACGAACGCTAAATAGAGAACAATAGACAAAAAGATACCAAACTGATTTATATTTTGTCATTTCCAAATAAAAAAATCATCACATGCAGTAAAATATGGGGCAAAGTGGCATTTCCAACAAAAGACGTTCTCTAACCTTTCGTTTCGGACCTTTCGTGTCAGTCATAACTTATATCAGTACTGTTATCAGTTGAATAACGCGTTACCGACGTCAGTGATTGTAACGTATATCTGAGCTATCCGAACAACCTTTTGGGGGTTGTCCCGGTTAGCAAATTTGGTTGCGTCGCAAAAATTGCAGGGATAGGCGATGTCGCCGTGACGTTGCTGGTTCGCTCCCAGCTAGAGACACTATCATTTGAAATTCACAGTTACTGTAGCGCAATTTGTGCAGTGTGGCGGCCGTAAAATAGTCTCCCCGTACATTTAGTCAGTACTGTTATCAGTAAAATAACCCGTTACCGATGTAATGCAGTGATTGTTACGTATGTCTGGGCTATCCGAACAACCTTTTTGGGGGTTATCCTGGTTAGCTCATTTTGTTGCGTCGCAGGATTTGCAGGGCTAGGCGCTTTCGCTCCCAGCTAGAGACACTATCATTTATAATATTTTTAAGATGATCCCAAGCATTTAACTCTCCAAACGCTTTAAAATTAATTAAACTATAAATCAAAATGACGAGATTATTGAGCACTTTTGATTAGCGATAAATTATTGTCCGTGATGTATGTTTGGAAACAGGTTGATAAAGATTGTAATAGTATCTAGTAGTACAGAGTTGTCTACCTTATCACATATAAGAAGCTGTGTATGCCTTATCACATTGTCAGTTAGTACCTGCACTCTTAAAATAAAGATACACATCAAATCATAGTTAGAACACAATCTGTAGTTCTTATTATCTCCACATCATAGTGACATAGTAACATAGGATGGTGCCAGAATAAAGGAGTTATTGAACTCACAGTAACTTTGGAATTTATTTTGTGAATTTGAACGTTCAAGGTAGAGGATTCTTAATATAAGACATCAGTGCTAAATTTCATATTTCACAATGGATTTACATGGTGTACCCACACCATCAATGAACTGGTCAAGTTCAAACCTTCCAGAGGCCTTGAGAAAGTTCCAAGAACATTGTGATTTGATCTTTAATGGTCCATTACAAGGGACGGAGGAGAGTGTGAAGATAACTTATTTGTTACTATGGATGGGAGAACAAGGACGTGATATATATGGGACACTTGGGTTGTCAGCCGAATAGAGGAAGAAACTTGACACAATTTACCAAGCAGTCAAACATCACTGTCAACCTAAAGTCAATCATATATTTTCACGATACAAGTTCAACATTGAAATTCAAAATGAACAATCATTTAAACAATTTCTTACCAAGCTACGTCTTCTAGCTGCGGATTGCTATTTCACAGACAAAGATGAAATGAATAGAGATAGACTAGTGTTTGGCGTGAAATCACAGACAATCAGAGAAAATCTCATAAACGAAGGTGACAAATTAACATTAGACAGAGCAATTCAAATTTGTCAGTCTTTTGAATACGTACAAGGAGCAGCTGCGAGAAAAGAATCAAGCAGCTAGTTCAGTCAATGCTGTTCAGCGGCGAGGATCAAACCCGAAACAGAGGAAGAAGAATACTGGTCACGACTCCTCAGGCCAGTCTGGTCATTACACCTCAGACCAGGGAAAGAATAGGGCATCAAAGTGCACACAGACAGAAGCCAACGGCAGCGTTAATCAGGATAACAGAAACTGTCAGAAATGTGGAAAACCGCATAACAAGGCACAGATCTGCACAGCAAAAGGAAAGCAGTGTTTTAAGTGCAAACGATGGAACCACTTTGGATTTATGTGCAAATCGAGTGTGAATGATATTCAAAGTGAGGTTGTTGGAAATTCAAAGCAGGATAATATTTTCATTGATAGTGTAGAGTCAAGGGTTACAAATGGGCAGAATTTTGCAGATTTTGAGGTAGGTCCTTCTAGACGCAAGTCAAATTTAAAATTGATACTTGGAGCCAAGTTAATATTTTACCATATAAGGTATTTCAGAGTCTAAGGGTCCAGTCTGGTCTGGAGAAGTCTAGGACAAAGTTGTCAGCTTACAACGGAAATGAGCTAGATTTGAAGGGATGCATAACGCATAGAAGTAATCACCCTGGGACTGGTCAGTTAAGAAATGTACGTTATCATGTGGTAGATACTAGGTCTACACCATTACTTGGACTTCAATCATGTATTGATTTTGGCTTGATTGAGTTCACTTATTCAGAAGAGTCTGAATCCCTCAAACACCTCTGACTAAACAGTCTATTTTAGAGGAGTATTCTGACGTCTTTAAAGAGATAGGGCTATTTTCCAGGGGAGTGTTCAATACATGTAGACCTTCAGTTTCACCCGTGGTCCATCCACCCAGGAGAGTCCCTATAGCTCTACATGCAAAGGCCAAAGATTAGCTGATTAGATTATGGAGAAATTAGGTGTTATTACCAAAGTAAGTGAACCAACACAATGGGTTAACTCTATGGTAGTTGCCGAGAAAAGCAACTGAAATATTAGGGTATGTCTTGATCCCCGGGACCTAAAAAGACCTATCCAGCGCCATCATTACCCCATGAGAACTGCAGACGATATCCTGCCACAGTTCACAAGTTTTTCACAAAATTGGACGCTAGATCGGGATATTTGGCCTTGAAGCTTGATAAGGACGCATCATTCCTTACAACTTTCAATACAAAGAATGGTCGGTACCGTTAACTTCGACTACCATTAGGTTTGGTTTGAAGTGGAGATTTATTCATGCAGAAAATCGATGAATGCTATGAAGGTTTAGATGGTATAGTCCAGATTGTAGATGGCCTTCTGGTCTATGGTCAAACAAGGACAGAGCATGATCAGAATCTCAGGGCAGTCCTACAAAGATCACGAGAGAAGGATGCTTGCTCTAACGAGGATAAGCTCGTAGTAGGAGTATCTGATGTAGAGTACTTTGGTGACTTGTTAACTTCAGAGGGACTCAAACCCGACCCAGTCAAGGTCAAAGCAATTAAAGAAACCAATAAGGCTGAGCTTGAAACCTTATTCGGTATGATCAATTATCTGTCACGCTTTGCACCGAATCTTTCCCAGGTTACCGCCCCAATCCGATAGTTAATGTCAAAAGATATTAAGTTTTGTTGGGAAAAGCCACAAAGTGATGCATTTCAAAGAGTTAAAGAGATCATCACTCAACCAGGTCAAGTATTATCATATTATGATCACAAGACACCCCTTATCTTGCAAGTTGATGCTAGTTAAAATGGGCTTGGAGCTACTCTCTTGTAGGAGGGCAGGCCTATAGCATATGCATCAAAGTCCTCAACCAAATCAGAGGTTAACTATGCACAGATCAAAAGGAAATGTATGCCATTCTTTTCGGGTGCAGGAGGTTTCACCATTTCGTGTATGGGCGAAAAGTTGATGTGCAAACTGATCATTTGCCATAAATATCTATTTTCAAGAAACCCCTCAGTTCCGCCCCTGCACGACTGCAACGCATGCTTCTCCAGTTGCAGAGATATGATATCTATCCCAAGCACTACCCAGGCAAGCAAATCTCAGTTCCAGAAACATTATGTAAGAAACACCTTAATGACACATTCCCAGAGTTATCTGAGGGAATGGATTTGCAAGTCCACATGGTTATTTCCAGTTTACCTGTCTCTGACAGAAAATTACATGAAATCAAAACTTTGACTTATCAAGATAATCAGAGTTGTCTACCTTATCACATATAAGAAGCTATGCATGCCTTATGACATTATCAGTTAGTACCAGCCCTCTTAGAATAAAGATACACATTAAATCATAGTTAGAACACAATCTGTTGTTCATATTATCTCCACATCATAGAGACATAGTAAGATAACAAAGATATCCTGTAAAATTATGTCTTTGCACTTTCTAGGTTTACATTGTTACATGTAACTAAGTGTGTTTAGTTTTTGCATTTTTATATCAATGGCTAATTAGGCTAATTATTAACCAATGCCAAAAATAATCCCAGTTACGACAACGCCAAAAAAGCAAAACGTACATAAAAAACACATTACCAAGTTCTTACCTCGTCGTAAAGTTCATCGTCTTCCTCAAACAACTTGCAGTTCTTCATCATTTTGAAAACAAGTGCAGGATCTGTGTCAGCCGGTGACGTGTTTTTCGCGGAATTCTTTTCTTTCCCATGCATGAAACATAAACATATTTCCGATGCGCCAATAGTACTCACGTTTTGTATCCAAAGCCTTCTTAGTGTGGTCGTTTGCTAGATGGGGAGGAAAAAATTCTGATTCTTGGAAATCAATTCCTTTTCTCTCAGCATCATATATGCAGTTCGTCATATTGCATATGTTGCATGTGTCATACATGTAGCTCTGTTTTTAAGTTTGCTGCCACTGAACTTCTGTTTCGCGTTGTCAGGACTCCATACCAGTTTAGCTGACTTTGGATTCTGCTGCATCAGACGAACCTTTTCGAATATGCTTGGACAAATCTTGCAAAAGGTTTCGATTTTCCATTCTTTCTTTCCTTTTTGATAACAGATGTCATTAACTTGTTAAAAAAAGTGTGGCAGATGTTCAAGTTCTTCTGATGTCCATTCCAGCAGGTACGTTTGCCATTTCTTAGTAATATATCCACAGACAGAAACTTTAATTGTTTTTAGACCCAAAACGCCTTTGCTCCAGTAACTTCTTTCATCCTTTAAAAGCATTAAAAACCGTTTTAATAGTCAAACATTTCAGATTCAAATGTTTGTGAAACGTGAGGTTATATTCGGCATGTTCCCGGAACACGTATTGACTTGAAATCTGATCATCAATTTTCTGAAAGGTTATTTTTAAATGAAAAGAATATATTTTATTGACCTATAGTTGAAGTTAAAAGGTTGAATCGGCTGTACCAAATTATTTTACGAATACAGAAACAACTATCGTTCGTAATGCATACAACAAATCAACTAAAACACAATTTTTAATTACTTTAAAAAAAAAACTCTGACTTACATATTTTTAAAAATACACCCAAATCTTTCAATCGTTTAAATTTAAAATATTGCTCCCAGCCTGTCGGTCACATCGTTATCGTATAGCGAAATTTAAACACGGGCGTAATAATAAAACTTTTTTTAAGGTTTTGGAGGTCTTCTTTAAAACTGAATTGTGTTATTAAAGGAAAGTAAATCTGCACGAAAATTCATCTAAGACATCATTAAATGTTGATTTAAAGTTTCCGAAATTCTCTTGCATTCGAAATATTTGTTCCTATGAAAACTCTGGGTGTACAATTCGGGAATATCCGCGATATAGCGTTCAAAATGGGCTTCATAAAAAACCTACCACGATTTTTTGAGAAATAAAATCGTAAAACAAAATGCAGAAAACTATTACAACCAATCATATTATTTACAGTTATGCAGTGCGGATGCAAATTCGTGCCTTGTATACATCTTTTTAAAGATTAAAAATGTCATTAAGTTTTCCATAATGGCGTCAATTCCGTTAGGTTTAAAAACTTTAAGTTGCATCGTTTAGATTTATCTAACCTTCATTTACACTAAAAGGTCGTTTGGTTTAACAAATAAAGGTATAGATATCTAAATATTACGCCTTAATAACACACAAATAGGTGTCTGACGCCATAAAACAGTTTTCATAACGGTCTTTTTCACCTGCGGAAATCGGAAGACTCTATCTCCTGCCACCCGCCAGTGTGGTAAGAAAAGCGAGGGGTTAATCTCAGATATGCAGAAGCCTAGAAAGATAAGCTATTAAGTTGCGAAAACAAAAGTTAAAATTTGATTAAAATGTTGTAAAAATTAAAGTATTCTCATAGATCTATTTATTCGCAGCAAAATTTGTAAAATAAACAACTGTTACAGTAGAATAACTTTGTTCCTAATAACGAAAATATTTTTTAAAAGTAATGCAATATACCTACCTCATCTTTGGTGTGATGAAGAGTTGAGAACGTTCTTACGTGTAGAAATGACACTCAAAGCCTGTTAGCTGTACTGTATATGATGAAAGTAAAAGCCTCAAAATTAAAAAAAATGATTAATGAAAAATTCGCTGTCAGCGATGTAAATCACAGCAGCAGAAAATTTGTCCAATATTTGACCCGAGTTTAGGCTTCATACTTAAGGGATTGCCACACTCCTCCCAATTCTATTCATCAATAAAAAGAAAATTATCAAAATCTCCAAAACGGCAAAATGCTGTTAAATGAAACTTTGCACAAATGTATGTTATTAATGTATCTTTATTTTGCATATGGTAAGACACGTTAGAACAGTAAAGAAAAATAGCGAGATCTAAAAATTCCCAAAACTTCTATTTACATAAATTCACAAAAACTAAAGAACACAAAACATCATTTTATATGCCCACATGATTAATATGATACATGTTCTGACAACAATTTATTGTGTCCTCGTGACTTACATATGTAAACCTTACGAGATATTAGTTAACGTGCGTTTGATCTTCAATTTCCTGGTCGCGTAAACGGATGACAATCACTGATTTCTCTTTTAGTGGTTGAACGTTTTTTACAAAGTACACAACATTTTCTTGTCAGTTTCATTGCGCTTACGTGTGAATTTAAAATTATGTTTTGTATCACTTAGTTTTTGTGAATTTATGTAAATAGACTTACAATAAATTTTTAGGTCGAGCTTTGTTTCTTTACTATTCTAACGTGTCTTGCTGTATGCAAAATAAAGATACATTAGTAACATTCATTTGTGCAAAGTTTCATTGAATGGCATTTTGCCGTTATTGAGGATTTGATAAATATTCTTTTTATCGATGAATAGGATTGGGAGGTGCTTGGCAAGCCCTTAAACTGATTCAAGCTGTTTTGGATTTGAACTGATTAAATTAGAACGCAATAACTTTTAATTTAGCCTTTAACAGGATGTTGCGAAATTTCAATGGTTTATATGAATCTCTCAGTATTGATGTAATGTACAAAATTAAAGTGGTTTCGGAAGAGCAGCGAGTACAAAATAATATGCTTTCAAGTGCTCTTATAAATGAATGGTTAAATTAGGTTAGCTAATGCATTTATAAGTCATATATTACTAGTGAAAGATGAACAAAGTAAGTAAAGATGAGAAATATGTTGTATATGTACATATATCATGACATTGGGTAAATATTATGATCGTATCAAATACATGTAAAAGCCGAGTATGCAAAACTCTGTTTTCAATCACAGTCTTTTTTTGTAATGCACTTATCTTATCTGTCTTGTTAAGAATGATTCTACTGTAAGGTTATTTTTATGAATAAGCTGAAAAAAGTTTTGACGTCACTTGCGTTCAAAAAGGATGACGTCTTGAACACGAATGATGCTTTTTATTATCAACTCATCGCAGACTACCTTTATACCAATGTTTTTTATTATTATCAACTGATCGAAGACTACGTTTATACCAAATTTGGTGTCTGCAGCTCAAGTAGTTTCATCGTAGGTGACTGACGTATTCTCTCATATACGACAGTTTGAATAAAATATCATTTTAGCGAAAAGGAGCAACAAAACAATGAACATAAGTTTGAACATAGTTCGGCAACAGGAAATAGTTTTAAAAAGGTCAAAACCCAACAACAGCAGGGGCACATGAAAATTGCTGAAATATTAATTATTTACGTCCGAAAACTGGCTTTATGAGCGTAAGCTGTCAAATTTCTAGTAGTCAAATGTTCGCACGGGTTAACCAATTTTGTTCAATAAAATCGGCGATTTTATTTGTTTTCATACTCACTGGAGTCGCTCAACGCTCAACGCTTATATTGCTTATATTACAATGCGAATTATTCTCATAAACCTCTATTATAGAAAAAAAAGCTGACGTAGATAAAGATATGGATGCATTGTACTATCATGAATGATGGCGACAAGATGTCCACAGTCGTCTAAATCAGGTGAAACATCGACTTGGGAGGAGGCCCTAACGGAACGGCTACTGGTAGTCTTATAAGTTAAGTTTTGAATAATAATAATATTAATTATTATTATTATTATTATTATTATTATTATTATTATTATTATTATTAATTTTATTATTGTACAATCACGACAATGACCGGTAATGCGAGTGTTTATTAATTTAAAAGTACTTTCCGTCAGTTTTCGATATTAAGCGATAAATGCCGAATGATAGTAGGGTAATAATCAATAATCGATACGATATATTCACCACTAGTATTGACCTAAAACGGATCGTGTTTAAATATATACATACATTGTGTTTACACCGGTCTACTGACCTGTGTGAAACCACTCTAAGCATGATGGGAACGCACTACTTATTCAAGATGGCGGCTTGAGTAACAGATGTAAAGTTGAATAGTTTTCGGACAGATAAAATTTTAGTTGGATTTCAGGTACATGGGATCCTAGTCCTATAAATAAGACCTTTTATTTTCATGTTATGCTGGATAGTAAAGGGTAAATATAAAATGGCAAGCATGAAGTCTATTTGGACTAATGGGACTATTGGACTATTCTAGATGCTTTAGAATTTTGGCATTGTGTTGCCTTCTTTTTAATCATCTGAAATATAAATTATAATTCACTTCATGTATATTTTTGGTTATAATTAGCTGATAGTTTGAAATGACGATGTCTTAAATTCTGAAAGCTGGGTAGATCTTCACTCACATGCATATCCTCACATATTGTAAAAAGTCCTATTGCAGTGTTGTTGTTTTTTTATTATAAAAGCATTCAAACTTGACATTATATAAGAAATGGAAACTAAACTATGCTGAATTATGCTTAAAAAGCTATGAACTGGATGTCAACTATTACAGATTTGGCAAAAAAGTATAAATATATATTGAGAATGAGGCATAAAGAGTAAAGAAGTAGGGCATTGCACCTCATAGGAGGCTGAACAGGATGTTTTACTCATAAAATCTGCTGTCACCAAAGATTTTCTTCAAAACCATATAATTATGCGTTTTAATCTCTGTATTTGTTTTCTTTCTATATATTATGTACCCTTTGGTTGTTAATCACCCTCTGCTCAGTGCTAGTTGGCTTTGTAACACATAAGCAAGGTGAATGGTTTGATAATTTATTATTGCACAACCATATTAACCATTAACCAGGCAATGCAAGCATCATGCACCCTGGGGGTTCCAGCTAGTATAGTAGCTACACATTACTGGCTAGGGGTAGTATAGTAGAAAATATAAAATGAAATGTCACAACTTAACTGTTTCATATCTGTCTTTCCTTGCTTTTTATAACAGAAGGTCATCATATTCAATAACCATGCCAGGCCTTTTCACCAGAAAAATTGGGAAGAGGGCCTGGCCTTTCAAAATTGGAAAATTTATGTGTGATAATTCTTTGTGCAATCAAAATTAATTGAAAGATGGGTACTACTTTATAAATTTGAACACTAATAAGTATTTTTGACATATTACCATGCATTTGGGAAAAGTCTTTGCCACAGTTTGGGAAAAAATACTTTATTTTTGGATTGGGAAGAGGCCTGTATAAGGCCTCTGTTATATAAGGATGAAAAACCTTGCATGCTGGTTTGTTTAAATAATGTTTAACAATGTCAAATGAAATTAATGTTCATATTTTTGTATTTGATTTAAAATGAATATATTTAGTCATGATGTACTGCTTTCTTATTATATTGTTCATACCCTGTAATTACACATTACAAACAACAATACAGTAATAATATTACATAACATAATGTGCAATCTACCCAAAGAGATATATCACAGCATATTTTAGTCTGCAAATGTATCTATGGAAGCCAAAGATATTTCATGGAGGCTTTGTCAATCTGTCATAAAACAAGAAATTACAACAGTATTCTAATAGAACAATTTCTCACACATGTCTAATCATGAATAATATATTGTGTAGTGAATTATTACTCCTTTTTTTGGTATTCCATAGTCTTATTCTTGATAAATGTGGTTATCACGGTGATTGAAATGAAAAAAGGTAGTCTTTTACGGATTATATGCTAAGTAACAGTCTCTATCATGTTACAGCAGGGTCTATTTATCAAGAGGTTACTAAACTTTAGCATAAACACGCATATTTTACCGATAGTGCTGTTGGCGAATATTGTTTTTGGCTTTCAGTGTGTAAAAAACATATCATGGTCAATCAATAAACCCTGGTTACAAGGGCATTTTCAATATAAAAATAATTACAAAAGAAACATGTCCATCACTCAGCAGCTTCTGAGTAAAATCATTTTTTAAAACTGTAATTTTGCAATGTTTACATTTGGACACATACAAAATGTCCACAAGAATCTTGAAGTTATCCATAATGGAATCAAATGGTGAATATTTTTTCTTGATTGTCTAACCAGAACCCCTAGGTCCTCTAGCACTGAGGGAGCCTAGCTAATGGCTGATGTGCATTAGTGCAATAGCATTCACCATACAAGCTATGTTACAGAGCAGGTTAGCATGCTGCAGAGGGTGATTTATAGCCAAAAGAGTGGCATAACAAGCATTTTTATGGAAATATATCTCTGTGTGCAAATATAAGTATCATTCATGAGTGTGAGGTGAAGATGGAAAAATCTGTCATCGAGGGGAAACTGTTTTGCGGGAACGAGGCTCTACCGAGTTCCCGCCAAAACAGTTCACCCGAGGTGACAGATTTTTCTATATTTACCGAATGTCTCATGCAAGATACTTTATCTTGCATACCTTTTATTATTTATTAAATTTCTGTGTAAGTATACAAACTTTAATTTCAATTTTCATTATTCTGAAATATTGACGTTAAAGCAAATTTTTTTTATAAATGACATCAATAACTTGAATATATTACGTCAGATATTTGAAGACGTGACGTCACTCATTCTACATGGGGGTGTAGGATCGAAATTTCCTACACGGGTGAAAACACCGGATGACCTGATCTGGTATGCAAGAAGTATACTGTTCTTCACAACAGGAAATTTCACTCTTTATCTGACTGAATATATGCAAATAATGAATTATTTGTTTTTAGCAATGCCAGGTAATGATTATTGCAACAGACCTAGCATTATTTTATTGCTATTTTAATGCATTACCTATGCCAATTTGCTGTTAATGCATAACATATGTGGGCATTAGCTCATATATAGCTCAGTCAACAAATACAGTATATTTTCAATCATTTCACTGTACGCATTCATTGGTACAAGATATTTTCCACCAATTTTTCAAACACTTCAATATTCCTGCAAATGTTACTGATATAAATGTATACATAGCAAAATACTAAAAATGTTCTGATATACATGTTAGATATATTTTCAACTCAAATATTCACATTTACCCCATATCTGTTGGAAAGGCAGCTCTGGGCTGGACCTGCACAAGCTAAAAATACTTTGCACTTTTAATTTTTTATCATCATAAAAACCTTTATTATTGCTCTTTCTTAGTATCTGTGTTTGTAGAAAGCGTGTATCCGAAATTGCATTGAAAATCGCTTTATCCGAAATACGTTAAAGAAACGTCGCTCAACCGTTCGCCATGAATCAAGCTGTCTGCTTCAAAAACAGCATTAATATTATAATGCTTAACATAGAATGTGTATAAATCGGTCTTACTGATCAGTTGAAAAAGATATAGTGTGTTGTATTGACAAAATCGCCATCCCTACGCGGACTTCTTTATGTCGAAGCTTTTTTTTTTACCTCAAATGGGGGTGAGTAATGCGTCGAAAGACACAGGTCTATTTTGAGACCGGTGACGACACATTGTATATTATACTGTCAGGTAGTAATTGAATTATTCTTGTAGCATTAACTGTGATTAATATTTTGAGTTTTAGTTTTTAGTTAATCAAATAGTTTGCAAATAAAAGATGTTCATACATGTATATCAGGGATTTTTATTATTAATAACGGAAATGACATGGCTTCGTTAAAATGGCGCGTTGACGTCAGCTTAACTTTGCCACAAAATTATTATAGTGTTTTATGTAAGTATCTATACCAATAAAACGAAGAGGTTCGCCGATTTGTGGGAGATACAGCGCGATCTCAGATTATTCTGTTCTTTGTCTCCAAAGCAATGATATATGAATAGCTAAAGTTGACATTTCATTTTAGAAATAATCAATGATACAGGTCAAAAATTGAGAAGAAAAAAACAGCAAAAATGTACCGGAAAACAACTAAGGCTAAAATTAGAAATGCACGCTACAAATAGATTAAAACAATTGCTAAAATTAATCGAACAATATACTTACGTAGCTGTCAGTGTCAGTTATTTTGTTTTGTTCTTATGTTGTTTCATTTGTTTATTTAATTTCTTATTTTATTACCTAATTTATAACGAATAAAAAAAATGTTTTATTTTTTTCTAATTACTAGTTGGGGACCCGAGCAAGCGGGTTCGTGGAAAATCTACATATTGGCATAAGAAAAGCAAAGAAGGTCATGATCTTATTTATCTGTAAACTGACTTACGATCTTCAATATTTTATGATTACAGATACGGAAATGTAAAAATGGCTTTTTCTGATGCCAATATGCAGATTCTCCACGCCCGCACTGGTCCCGGGCCACTTGTATAAATCATATGTTGTTGCATTAGTGTTAAATCATCATAATTATTATGCGCGCATTTCGCGTATTATGTGATATGACAAACGAGCGAAATTAAATCCCAGCGAAATTTTATGTCGTCACGTTATTATACAAATAAATACTAATGTTGAGGTCGATATGTAGTTTTGCGGACCTGGGTAGTGTGATATCGACCGAGGACGAAGTCTAACTAGCGAAACCACATATCGACCTCAACATTAGAATTTACTTGTTATATCATATACCCTATGAATTTAAAGCATTCTGATGATGATGATGATGATGATGATGATAATAATGATGATGATGATGATGATGATGATGATGATAGCAAAGGTAGTTATTAATTCCCGGGGTAGTTATCACTTTTTTCGGACTCGCGAGTACGGAGCTCTCGACCAATCAGAATGCTTTAAATTCATAGGGTATATGATATAACTTTATACCGACCTCTAGTTACGGAAAAGCCGTGACGCCGACGCGCGATATTTTATAATGTGTTTCATCACAGTGAATGTTACATGTATTCAATAGGAAAAGTAAAACTGCTTTAACCCATTTCGTCATAACTACGGGTTTTATCATGTGTGCAAACAGTGTAGATCCAAATCTATAGGCAAATCCGCGCCGCCTTATAGCAAAAATTAATATAAATAAACTAAAAGAAAGCAGTGTAGAATCAAGATAAGTGGGCACATTCTTGCCGTATGATCACGGAATACCGGTTGATGTGGATTTAAGGTCAGAGTACACTAAATATAAAAGCCTGGTGCGGATTGGACAATTTTGTCTAGGGACGATTCGGGCTTAATTAATTTTCAAAGATTCATTGGCCAAAACTATAGAGACTAGAAATAATTTTTTGTTTTCAAAAATGTAAAATGACTTTAATTATATACCGGTACTTAAAAATAAAAATGATTATTTAAAACACTGTTTGATAGGTGATTTGTGTCACTTTAAAGAAGTTGGTACTTTCCTTATTTTGGGTTAGAGATTTGTTTACATTCTGGGGGTGGTTACTTTCGGTTTAAATGCTGAGAGAATGAGTTGGTGAAGGCACCAATTCTTGGTCATTTTTGCATTTCTCAAGAGTGCCACTATGCAAATCTGGGGTAGTTTTGGAACAAGTCGTGTAAATAAAATCACAGGAGGACCAAATCTTATAATGTAAGTCTATGGGAAACTATTTAGTGGTCTCTGACCTAAATACTGTTTGTCTATGAGATAGCAACCATATCCGATAGTGTAAGGTGTTAACTGCTAGTACAGTGATATTAGTAAAAAAGTTTTAAAAATAAACATGTGAAATAGTAAAAAAAATGCGTAATTCCTATTTCGAAAACATCGTATGAACGACGTAATCTTGAAATGCCTCAAAATCCACACACTCAGTTGTCAAATGAAGTTACCTTGCATTTCGTAACCTTGGAGAACATTTTCTGATTTTGATTTCAATCTAAGTTAAAGTATAGTAACTGTTGGGTTTTGAAATAATAAAATACACTGAAGCATAATTTTGTATTTACTTACAGTCTAAATTAATACAAACATTATATAAGCTGTAAAATAAATGAAACACTGAAAATGAGGAAAGCTGTAAAGCTTTATTGTTTTGCGCATGAAAGTTTTTAATGATACAGTAGTCAAAATATAAAAAATAATATCTATTGAGATTACACCAAGTTCATTAGAATCAATTTACATCAACTTATCAACTTAAAGTTATAAAAGTGACAATACACTATTTTTTGTATCGCATTCTACTTAAGATCGTATTTTGATCATTAATCCTTACCCTTACTAGATTTGCCAATAGTTTAACCTGTACTTCTCCATTAATTGTTCAAAGATCAGATTTGTAACAATTCCTTGCCTAAATAGCAGTTGGTGTATGTTCAGTTGTGAATTTAGGTTTGACTACAGTTTTTTAACTCCCATAGACTATTAGTAAAGCTTCAAATCTCCTATTCCAAATGAGATATTGAGCCAACGCCTTTAAATCTGCTTTTTTGTTAAAACTATTTAAGCTGTCGGTGTAATTATATTCATTGTTCGAAGATTTGATTTGCTGCACTTCTTTGGCTGAATAGCTGGTCGTGTATGATGAGTTGTGAATTTAGGTTAGACTACAGCAATTCTTTTCCCATAGACTCCCAGCAAAGCTTCATATCTTCTATTCTGAATAAGCTATTTAGTCAATGTCTTTAAATCTGCTTTTTGCGAAAACTAATCTAGAGACATCAAACATGTAAATACACAGCAAATAATTATATAGCCTTACCAGTAATTTTTAGCAATTTGCGCTGGAATACCACCACCCTCAGCCACGCGCCACTCAAGTTCAGTTTCATTTTGTCAAAACTATAACCCATTTTGCAGATAAAAGTTTCCATGAACTCAAAACATGAATGCAAACGTTTTGTTTCAACTTTTTCTATACACTGTGCATGAAGATCGGCTATGTAATATGAGTGAAAAAACCTGACAGAATATATAACATAATATAAAAGTGATATTAGAGGAATAAAACATATGGTACTTAAAATATGGTATATTCGTATGGCTTTAGTATGTATTTGCAAACTACGTACAATGAATTTATTACACAGAAAAAGCAGACAAAGGAAAACGAACCTGGAAACGAATAACTCACTATTGTCATAAGTTTTGACAAAAAACTTATTTTTTTACAATTATATTGTATTGAACACCTTATTTATGACATAAATTTATGGCGGATATAATGATCTTCAGAATCACCGTTATCTAAATGTGTGGTTACTTTCGGTTTAAAATGCTGAGAGAATGAGTTGGTGAAGGCACCAATTCTTGGTCATTTTTGCATTTCTCAAGAGTGCCACTATGCAAATCTGGGGTAGTTTTGGAACAAGTCGTGTAAATAAAATCACAGGAGGACCAAATCTTATAATGTAAGTCTATGGGAAACTATTTAGTGGTCTCTGACCTTAAGCCTGGATGTAAACAATGCTTGATTAGTACTAGAAGGAGCACTAGTAAGGGTTTTCTGCATATTTTATTGCTTAAAACTTGTAGATTAATGGAACATGTACATTAATTAAGAGAAAATGGCTCATGTGTTATATAAAGATTTCATACAAATTCACATTGAGTAATATTAGTATCATGTAAGTAGGAATTTTGGTGCCAAACAAATAATAGTGGTCTACATCACATGTGGTTTTATAGTTTCCTATGTGTTCAAGGATTCTGCATGTAAAAATGTTTCCGGCATTCTTCGTGAATGTTTTGGAATGCATTTTGCACGAAAAGATTTTGTCGAAATGATTTTATTACTTTTTGCGATAAATATTATGTCGCGAGAAGATGCCTTTCAAATTTTTTTTTCCCAACAAGTCACATTGAATATCTGAGGCAACATTTTTGTAATTTTTGCAGCATTTTGGCCCAAAAACATCTTTCATAATAGTTTAAAACAAACAGACTGCTTCCAGGTTTATTTTGTTTAGTTTTGGTGGTCTCTGAGCTCTTTTAAAATGATGCAACTTGAAAGAATGCAGGGGTGTAGTGTTTTTATAATGCATTTGTCACCCCACTAGTGTTTAGATTTTTATCTCTTTCTTCAAATATAGTGAACTAAATCTAATTTAAGTTGTATTTCAGTTGTAATGTTTAAAAAGATTCAAATTAGCAAGGTTATGAACCACAATGAATTGATAAACAACAGATAACTGTCTTTCCATTATTGTGATTACCTCCCTTGAATATGCAAAATTGATTAAATTCTAACATTTGGTCCCTTTATTCACTGAAAGTAGTCATGGTAATGTGGATTTTGATTGAAATGAGCTTCTTGAAGTTTGTTTTATCAATAAAATGCATATTTTGGGGGTATTTCAGCCTTATTATTTTTTTATATATTTTATTTTCTTCAATTTAGTCAAAATATGGTATATTTTTCATATAAATTGTTATATTTCTCTGTGAGTCATGAATTATATTTCAAGACATAGGTTTATATCACAGAATGAAACACTCTTGACATGATTTGTGTCAAATCATGAGCATAATCACTAAGAAATTCCAGAAAATAAGGCTAAAAGATGGCATGTTATGTCAAAAAGGTTCCAAAATTAAGTTCTCCTGTACCAGATCTAGCCTCTATCTGTCATGAAATGTGAAAAACAGGCTCATGTTGATCATTCCTTTTAATGCATACTATGTTTTTTATGAAATATATGGTAAAATAACTTGATTTATTAAATTATATATCTTGTAAAACATTTTAATGTGTTAAAATTGGTGGAAATGTTGTATTTTAAGGGGGGTGGGGTAATTGAAACCCATAAATAAGTGTTTTAATAATATAAAATTGGTGGAAAACTGCATTTTTCTTCAAAAGCAACACAAAACACATCATGTAGTGAATATATTTATTACTTTATATGCAAATTACATGTGGTGAAAGAACATTTCTGGTTAGGCATTTCTATAACTTAAAATCATGCAATTTTTTAAAGAACAAGTGTGATAGGCATTACTTGTCTGGTCATAGTGCCCATGTATTTAAACCAACATAAAAGTAAACATTGAAATTGTGTGCTGTTATGACTAAGTATAAATTAAAACTAAAAGAAAATGAAATTCTTTAATTTGAAAATACCCTTAAGGTCAGAGTACACTAAATATAAAAGCCTGGTGCGGATTGGACAATTTTGTCTAGGGTCGATTCGGGCTTAATTTATTTTCAAAGATTCATTGGCCAAAACTATAGAGACAAGAAATAATTTTTTGTTTTCAAAAATGTAAAATGACTTTAATTATATACTTAAAAATAAAAATGATTATTTAAAACACTGTTTGAAAGGTGATTTGTGTCACCGTTAAGAAGTTGGTACTTTCCTTATTTTGGGTTACAGATTTGTTTACATTCTGGGGGTGGTTACTTTCGGTTTAAAATGCTGAGAGAATGAGTTGGTGAAGGCACCAATTCTTGGTCATTTTGCATTTCTCAAGAGTGCCACTATGCAAATCTGGGGTAGTTTTGGAACAAGTCGTGTAAATAAAATCACAGGAGGACCAAATCTTATAATGTAAGTCTATGGGAAA